>SJYC01084233.1:0-68649 GCA_006408675.1 Madoqua kirkii | reverse complement strand
GCCCGCAGGCTGGGCTCGGCAGCCACGGGATCCCCAGGCCCCAGCGGGAGGAGCTGAGCGTCAGCTGGGGCTCCCCCGACGCGGCCATCCGGCCCAGCCTGGGAGGGGGTGAGGAAGGGAGGGCGCCTGTCCCCCGAGCCGCAGCGGGCCATGCCCTGAGCCCTGCCGCCCGCTGGGCACACACGGTACCCGCAGCCCAGCCTCGGGGGCGCCTGCAACTGCTGCTCCGCAGAACTGCCCACCCCGCTGCCGAGAAAAGCAGGCTCGGGCCGCCCCCGCTCGGCCACACGGGCCCCACTCGGCGTAGCCCGCACCAGCTGGGGCCACAAAGGCCCTGTGTCACCTTCTGCAGGCGCCAGGATCCACCGCCCCCAGCGGAGACCACGCCGTGTGAGCCAGCTCCGCGCGAAGGTGCCTGAGAACCCGAGCTGCTTATTTCACGGGGGCCCACGGGCTCATGGTGGGGAGAAAAGCTCCTGTCCTGGGGGCACAGTGAAGCCCCCCATTGAGAGAAACACCATCAGGCAGAGGCAGCCAAGGGCACCATGATCGCTCACGACCTGTGATAGGACCAGGGGCCGCCAGTGAGGTACCTCGGCCACCGGCTGCCAATCTGGATGGAGCTGAGCAGGCGGAAGGGGCACGGCGGCCCCTGCCCGTCTCTGGGGAAGGTGCAGTGTCCCGCAGAGGGCGGGGCCAGTGAAGGGACCAGCGGGTCCCCTTTAGGCCCAGAGGCGCCCCGAGGCTGATGCTGAGGCACTGGCCGGGTGCCCCAGGCCCAGGTGCCCACGTCCTCTGCCCCCACCGGGACCACCACCCATGCGGGCACCTCGCCAAGCAGCAAACCAGGCGTCGGCACCCAGGGGAGAGGAGGGCAAGGCCACGCGGGGGAGGGCTGGGCCAGACCAGGAGCCCGCGGGGGCCACCAGGCCTGGGGCCCAGGCCAGCTCCCCCTGAGCTCAGCGTCTGTCGGCCGCGCGCAGGGCCCGCCCTTCTCCGCTGAGCGCGGGGACCCAGGCCCCGGCGGCACAGGCCGTGGGTGATGGGGTCGCCGGAGCAGGCCGTTTCACTGGTGCCCAGCTTCCGGGATCAGATGTGTATAAGAGACAGGTGCCCATGTATCCGTGCGTGGTGAGTGTGCATGGGTAGTGTGTGCCCGAGTGTGTATGGTGAGTGTGCATGAGCATGTGTGTGCCTGTGTGCCCGTGTGCGTGGTGAGTGTGCATGGGTAGTGTGTGCCCGAGTGTGTATGGTGAGTGTGCATGAGCATGTGTGTGCCTGTGTGCCCGTGTGGGTGGTGAGTGTGCATGGGTAGTGTGTGCCCGTGTGTGGTGAGTGTGCATGAGCATGCATGTGCATGTGTCCATATGTGTGAGTGTGCATGAGTACGTGTGTGCCTGTGTGCCTGAGTGTGTGTGGTGAGTGTGCATGGGTAGTGTGTACCCATGTGCCCCTGTGTGGTGAGTATGCATGAGTGTGTCTGTGCCCGTGTGTGATGAGTGTGCATGGGTAGTGTCCATGTGCCCATGTGGGTGTGAGTGTGCATGGGCATGTGTGCATCCATGTGCCCGTGTGTGGTGAGTGTGCATGAGCATGTGTGTGCCCGTGTGTCCGTGGGTGGTGAGTGTGCATGGGTAGTGTGTGGCCATGTGTGTGTGAGTGTGCATGGGTAGTGTGTGCCTGTGTGTGATGAGTGTGCATGGATAGTGTGTGCCCATGTATCCGTGTGTGGTGAGTGTGCATGAGCATGTGTGTGCCCGTGTGCCCGTGTGGGTGGTGAGTGTGCATGAGCATGCGTGTGCATGTGTGCCCATATGTGTGAGTGTACATGAGCACATGTGTGCCCATGTGTGTCTGGTGAGTGCACATGCACAGTGGCTGGATGGAAGGCCAGCCCCAGGGCTGACAGTCACGTCTTGCCGGGACTGCTTCCCTGGGATCCCACAGGGGCTGGGCTGTGGGAAGACCCTGCTGAGCCCCGGGCGGGGGTGTGGGGAGAAGCCTGTGGAGGCAGCATGGGGCCTCGCAGCCATTTATCACCGCCTGCCCGGCTAAGAGCTGCGCCCGCCCCGGCCTTCTGCCCTCTGGGCCCCGGCTGGCTCCTCTCCAGAGGCTCGAGGCCGCTGGCGGAGCTGACAGCGGTGTGTCTGGCTCTGGCTCCCGAGTGTCGGCTCCCAGATCAGAGCTGCCAGCCTCGGGGCTGCCCATCACCCGGAAGCTCCTGGCCTTGCCAAGCGAGGGGGCACTCATCATCAGCCCACAGTGCCCTACGGGTCACCTGAGCCTCACCAAGAGTCAGTTCTAACAGCTCTCAAACACCGGTGTGGTCTGGTGGTGCTCTTCTGGGTTCGATCCCCGGGTCGGGAAGATCCCCTGGAGAAGGGAACGGCTGCCCACCCGTGTTCTGGCCTCGCAGGGGCTGGACAGCCCACAGGGCGCAGAGCTGGACACGACTGAGTGGCCTCCACCTTCACTGTTCACTAAAGGGCCTCACCCAGAGGGCAGCCTCCCACCAGCAAGGAAGCGGTTTGTCCCCGAGCTCCTGGTGGATCCAGGTTGGGGTGACGGTGGTCCTCTGCAGCACCAGGCCAGGTCCACTGCCCTGAAGGGAGGCTTGTGAGTGAGTGAGGAGTGAGTGTGCGAGAGTGAACAAGCGAGGCAGTGAGTGAGAGAGTGACAAGTGAGGCAGTGAAACACGAAGCCGCCCCCGGCCGGCCGGGCTCTTGCCTCCCAGGTGGATTCCCTGACCAGCCACTGGGCTTCAGGGACTTATTCTTTAAGATCCGTGGGATTCTGGGGCCACAAAGGGGATCCCACCGTTTGTAAGATGAAGCATTTGAGCCGGAGTCCAGGAGCGGGCTGCACGGGTCTGCAATCCTGAGGGGCCTTCACACAGGACGGGGCAGGAGGGCAGAGCAGAGCTCCCCAGGCCACTGGAGCAGGGCAGACGTGAGCAGCGGCTTCTTCCTGTGGGCTAAGACCCCGCAGGCCCGGAGCTGGGTCCCCCAGGACAGCTGGGTGTGGTCACCTGGGGATGTGACGCTGACCAGGCTGGGACTTGAAGGCGAGACGCCCCTAGGGGCAGGGGGCCTGGTGCGCGAGGGGGGGTGGGCCTGCATGCCTGGGGCCAGCTGATAGCTGGCCGGGTCAGGCTCACCTCACAGGGCAGCTGGCGTCTCAATCCAGCGCCAGTCCCCTGCTGCGTTTGGATAAATAGACGCCAGGCAGCATGTTCGGGAAAGTTGCTATTTTAAATTTCACCTCACAGTAAGTGCAAGGTTTTATTTCAGTCCTTTTCTTGGAAAAAGAGATTTGCATACACCCTGGGTGGAAGCGGATATTTAAGATGAATAATCCACTCGGCTGCTTATTTTACAGACGGAAGGTGACGGAGCATTTACCAGCCTGTGGGGCTGCCGGAGGGGCACTCACCCGAGGCAGGGGCCTTGTGGGACCTGGCTAGAGTGCCCCCTGCCCCTTGCCCAAATGAGCCCCCAGACCTCGGGCCCCCTCCAGCCCACCAGCACGGGCCCGTCTGCAAAATGAACCTGGGCAGATGCAGCCCAAGTGCTGGGCAGGCAGGAAGGTTGGCAGACACCCCGGGGCAGAGCCTGGTGGGCACACGGGGCCTCCAGCTCCAGGGCCGCTGCCAGCCAGGCTCGGGGCTGAGTCGCCTGCCCTGCCTTCCTCCGAGGGCCTCCCAGCCGAGGAGCAGCAGCTGCAGCGGGGGGAGGCGAACCAGAGGGGACCCCGGAGGTCAGTCAGTCCTGGGCCCCGGCCCTGAGGACACACGCAGGGTCCTGATGGGTGTGTCCTGGCTCCTGGGACCGAGGACGGCACGACCGTTCAAACCTTGAAGCACCGAGGGGAGCCCGGCCCAGGGGACGCTGTCCTGGGTGCTGCCCCCTGCTGCCCAGCAGCCTTCGGGGGCAGGGAGGTTCAAGCCTGCGCGCCCGCCACACAGGACCGGAGCCCACAGGGAAGGGGGAGGGTGTCGGGCCATGAGCGGTCCACCCCGTGGGGCTCGTCACTGCCTGCCCTGGTCTTAGAGCGTCTAGACTGGGTGCCAGGAGAAAGCGATGCAAAGCTGCCACTTAGTCGGGACCTGAGCACGGGGCTGCCAATGGCCCAGGCACCCCCAGAAGCAGCCGAGCCTGGACTCCTTGCTCTCCCAGCTCCTGGGCCCACGTCCCCGACAACGTCACGTCCCGGCCACTGCACACCCGGCGCCCACGTGGCCACACGCGCCGCACACACCCAGGACTCCAGGTTGGATGGACCTCCTGTGCCTTCCCTGGGGTCAGGACACCCTCCGACCACCCCTCTCTGCACACACACGTCAGCCCCCAACCAGAATCTCCTGGTTCCTGTTTGGTCCCTGCCTTGCTGCCCCGCAGCTCTGCGAGGAGCAAAGGTGCTCTAACTCTGGTGGGGAGACGGAAGCCCCCCCGGGGCTGCGGCCTCTCTACGGACGGGCGTCAGTGAAGACAGAGCCAAGGGCGCGGCAGGGACTCGAGAGGAGCCGATGGGAGCGGATGCAGCTGCGTGCCCCAGGCCTCGTCCCGTCCCACCCAGACCTTCACCCCAGGTTTTTAGTCACCAATCTCTCCAGGCCACAGGAAGTTAGGTGGATGTGCAGTTAGAGAACAGCATAAATTCAGCAGCAAACGTGTTCAGGAAAGATGCAGGAAGGTGATTTTTAAGCAGAATCACAAGACACCCGGAGCTAAGGGGGTTGGGATCGGCTTCGGTGCCCACGGTCCTGCAGAAGCGCGCCCCCTCACCTCCCTGCCCAGCCTGGGCTGGGGTCGGCGCCACCCCTGAGCTGCTGCCCAGGCGTTGAAATGGGATCCGGCGCGCCGTCAAAGAATCGTAGGAAGACACCCGCCACACACACAGGACGCAGGGGTCTGTTCCGGGGCTGGCTTCCCGGGCGACCGGCATGGTTCAGGAGCCCCCACGGTGCAGAGCGGCTGCCCCCGGATCCCGGATCCCAGGGCCACCGCCACGCCCCCAACGCCCACGACGCCAGCCCCCTCCCTGCCTCCCAGCTCTAGAGGCTGGATTATCATCCTGGAAAAGAGGTGGGTCTATTTTTGGCCAAACTGGATAGAATTAAGGAAAGATATTATTTCGAGATGGAACATGAGACTTCTGTTCTCTTTATGCTCCAGAAATAAGAGTCAGAGAAGGGAGCTGGGCTGGGAGTCCACACCCGCGGGGGCGCTCAGGTCTGCGGCGTCCAGGATGAGAACCCACTGGCTCCCAGAGGCAGGCACGGCGACCGCCGCAGAGCTGGAGGCCAGCTCCAGGCCATCCCCAGGCAGGGCGGCGGCGGGCTGGGGGTGCTGGGTGGCTCCCGGGCCTCTAAGCTGCCTCTCCTGCGACCCTGCGGGCATCATCCTGTGAGGAGACAGCGGGCCTGCAGAGCGGCCTCCACTGGACGGAGGGCGGAGAGCCTGGGTTACCTGCTGGCCTGCAGCCCTCGGGACTCTCTGACACGTTCACACACACACACACACACACACACACACACACACAGTAAACCCATGGAAGGGTTCTAGGGTAAAGTGGGTGAATTTGTTCATGATTCTGGAGCAAGCGAGGTCTTTCCGGAAAGGAAGCAAACCCCAGAAGCCACAGAGCAAAGACTTGTCAGATGGGCAAATTTAATCATATAGAAATCAGTCTAGGTTCGATACGGGATACAGGATGCTTGCGGCTGGTGCACCGGGATGACCCAGAGAGATGATATGGGGAGAGAGGTGGGGGGAGCGGTTCAGGATTAGGAACTCATGTACCCGTGGCAGATTCATGTCAATATATGGCAAAACCAATACAGTATTGTAAAGTAAAATGAAAAATAAATAAATAAAAATGAAAGAAAAGAAATCAGGAAACTTGTGTATAGAGAAAAAACACAAATTTAAAAAAAATCAAAATACTACGAAATCGGGAAAGGTATTTGTAATCAATATGACCAAACCAGGGGCTAATTTCCTTAAACAAACTGGTAGAAATGATTGAGAGAGTCAACCAGAGAATGCAGAGGGCCGGATGGGAAGGCACCACACGGACGTGGAATCAGACGCGGGACGGACCCCAGTTGCCACCATCACAATGCCCCCACGTTCCACAGACACGTTGAACCTACACCCAAGGCTGGGACTGTGGGAAGGCCAGCTCACCCCAAGCCCTACAGGGCCCCTGTGAGCCCCCAGCCCTTCCAGAAACTGTTAGCAACACCCACCAGGCTCAGGAGCACTCACTGCTGCTGTGACGTCCCCACGGATGGACTCACGGAAACACGTCTCTGCCTACAAAACCGGCTCAACCCCAGGCCACCCAGCTGTCCAGGGGGGTTGCTGGGGATCCCCTCGGACACCGTGGGAAGGCGGGGTGCTGTGGAGATGGTGAAACCAGCCGGACACCACGAAGCTTCAGGAGAAGCACGGACGAGCGCCCTGCACGTGCCAATCGGCTCACGTGATCCAGAACCTCCACGCGTGCAGCCCACGCGCAGAGCCCACTCACGAGTCTGATGCAGGCCCTCACGCTCCACTTTCTGTCCTCGGGCGGTGTTACCGTCTGACCCTCCCGCATGAATTATTTTTTTATGTCAATAGGGATGACCTGGACAAGAAGGCCTGGGCTATTTTCTGCTTACGCCTCTCTGTTTATTTTTCAAGTGCCTTTTAAATGAGATACAAAAGCCACCCCACTGTCCCTACTCATCTCACCAGACACCCTACCATCTGCCAGCTCAAGTCTTCAGCGGCCTGGACCCATGATCCTGACGCTCAAGGTGAATGGCTTTCTTTTTTTTTTTTTCAAGAATAAAATGGTCTCACGGAGCCCAGGAATGGGCCCCAGTCTAGAAAGCACTGGAAACACTGTCTTAGGAAATTAAAATCTTCCTCTGAGAAGATGACTCCCAGGACAGCACGACCTCTCGGATGGATGTGCCTCCACCGCACACCCGGTCACACGACTCCCACGGGCCACTGGCACAGAAAGCAAAGCTCACAGGCGGGGCCCGCAGGCTGGGCTCGGCAGCCACGGGATCCCCAGGCCCCAGCGGGAGGAGCTGAGCGTCAGCTGGGGCTCCCCCGACGCGGCCATCCGGCCCAGCCTGGGAGGGGGTGAGGAAGGGAGGGCGCCTGTCCCCCGAGCCGCAGCGGGCCATGCCCTGAGCCCTGCCGCCCGCTGGGCACACACGGTACCCGCAGCCCAGCCTCGGGGGCGCCTGCAACTGCTGCTCCGCAGAACTGCCCACCCCGCTGCCGAGAAAAGCAGGCTCGGGCCGCCCCCGCTCGGCCACACGGGCCCCACTCGGCGTAGCCCGCACCAGCTGGGGCCACAAAGGCCCTGTGTCACCTTCTGCAGGCGCCAGGATCCACCGCCCCCAGCGGAGACCACGCCGTGTGAGCCAGCTCCGCGCGAAGGTGCCTGAGAACCCGAGCTGCTTATTTCACGGGGGCCCACGGGCTCATGGTGGGGAGAAAAGCTCCTGTCCTGGGGGCACAGTGAAGCCCCCCATTGAGAGAAACACCATCAGGCAGAGGCAGCCAAGGGCACCATGATCGCTCACGACCTGTGATAGGACCAGGGGCCGCCAGTGAGGTACCTCGGCCACCGGCTGCCAATCTGGATGGAGCTGAGCAGGCGGAAGGGGCACGGCAGCCCCTGCCCGTCTCTGGGGAAGGTGCAGTGTCCCGCAGAGGGCGGGCCAGTGAAGGGACCAGCGGGTCCCCTTTAGGCCCAGAGGCGCCCCGAGGCTGATGCTGAGGCACTGGCCGGGTGCCCCAGGCCCAGGTGCCCACGTCCTCTGCCCCCACCGGGACCACCACCCATGCGGGCACCTCGCCAAGCAGCAAACCAGGCGTCGGCACCCAGGGGAGAGGAGGGCAAGGCCACGCGGGGGAGGGCTGGGCCAGACCAGGAGCCCGCGGGGGCCACCAGGCCTGGGGCCCAGGCCAGCTCCCCCTGAGCTCAGCGTCTGTCGGCCGCGCGCAGGGCCCGCCCTTCTCCGCTGAGCGCGGGGACCCAGGCCCCGGCGGCACAGGCCGTGGGTGATGGGGTCGCCGGAGCAGGCCGTTTCACTGGTGCCCAGCTTCCGGGATCCTGGCAGGCCTTCCTGGCTGGTGACCCGGCAGCCCGGACACCCTTCCCCACGGCCTGAAACTGGCAGTGATGTCCACTGAAGGGCAGGGGGCCATCGCGAGGGGGCACGGGGGCGGGAATGCCCAGCACGTGCTGGACAGGGTCCGGCCGCCAGAAGGGGCTGCCCATACCGCTCGGGTCCAGAGGCAGCAGCCTGCCACCTGGCCGGGGGCACAGCTCTACCCACCCAGCCGGAGAAGCCTGGACAGGGATTCTCCAGCAGGCCCTACCCCCACAGGAGCCGAGGGTGCAGCCCCCTGCTCATGCAGAGCCAGCGGCATTGGCCAGCGGCCGGCCGGCTGCGGGCAGGCCCTTCCCTTTCTCAGATTCTCCAGATTCGGAGACGTGCTGTTGAGGACTTTTGGGCACCTGCAGCCTCCAGCCCCCGCTGCCCACAGACGGGAGGCACCTCACAAACCCAGCGATACAGCGTTGAAGAGGCGACCCGGACCAGGCGAGGCCCGAGACCACCCGGCCCGGCCGCGGGGCCCCTCACTCGCTGCACCAGGAGGGGGCAGGCAGGCCAGGGGCGGGGCTGGAGGGGCAGGCGCTGGGCCCTGCCGCCCGCGCTGAGCCTGCGACCTCCCAGGCCTCTCCCACCCAGGCAAACAGCCCAAGCAAGCGCCGCAGCCCTGGGCCGTCCCTCCCCAAGGCCAGGGGAGCGTTCTCAGGAACAGTGCCCCTGCCCTAAGCAGCTTCTGTTCCAACGGGAGACGGCGAGCTGCGCGAAGTCACTCAGACGCATCCAACTCTGTGCGACGCTATGGACTGGTTCCCACCAGGCTCCTCTGTCCACGGGATTCTCCTAGCAAGAAGACTAGAGTGGGTTGTCATGCCCTCTTCCAGGGGATCTTTCTGACCCAGGGACCTAACCCACATCTCCGTCATTGGCAGGAGCACCACCAGAGAAGCCCATAGCCCAGGATGTCAGTGATAAAAGCAACTAATTGATGGGGATAGCAAGTGGAAAAGTAGCGAAAATAGCAAGAGTTTAGACTTAAATATATCGACAATTACATTCAAGTAAACGGGTGAACATTCCTTCTAAAAAGCAGGCATCTCCAGGCTGGATTTAAAAAGCCAGTCAACCAAGTGCTATTTATAAAGAAACCACTTCCTCCTTAAAGGTACAGAGGCAAGAGGTTAAGGGAGGAAACGGCTGCTCACAGACGAACCAAAGAAACCAGGCGGCCACATTAACATCAAGGTGGACTTGGAGCCAAGGAACGTCATGAGACGCGTCGTAAGGATGAAGGCTCAAGTCATCCAAACAGACACGTAGCACCAAACGCATATGCAGGCAAGACCAGACACACACGGAGGAAACCAGCAGGAGGAGAGGAAGGGGCAGGCCAGCCAGCAGAACGGGAGGCTTTATCATTCCTCAGCGTGACTGGAAGACAGGAAGGGAGAGAAAGCAGAAAACGCCGACGTGAGGGGTGAAGGAAAGGCGTCAGTACAGACTCTGAAGGAAAACAAGCAGTTTACGCAAGGGCCGGATTCCACCCCGGAAAGACAGATCACCAAAGCGAGCATGGGGAGGAGCGGCAAGTCCAAATACCCACTAGCTATCAAAGAAATCGAATTTGTCCTTAAACCTTCCCCAAAAAGAAGGCTCCAGGCTCAGCGGCTTCACTGGTGACCTTTAGGGAGAAATGACACCCACGTCACACAGACTACAGGAAACGGAGGGGGAGGGAATACCTCCAACCCTTCTTATGAGGCTGGCGTGAACCTGCCAGGACACAGGAAAGGAAACTCTAGGCCAACATCCCCGTGAGCACGGTAAAAATCGTACGCCGCACGTGCGCTCGGCTGATTAGTCACGACCGACTCTCTGCGACCCCACGGACTGTAGCCCCCAGGCTCCTCTGTCCACAGGATTCCCCAGGCAAGAATACTGGAAGGGTTGACATGTTCAACCCCAGGGGACCTTCTCAACCCACAAACTGAACCCGAGTCTCCTGCAGCCCCTGCGTTGGCAGGTGGATTTATTTTTTTAACCACTGAGCTGCTGGGCTCACCTCAAAATATCAGCAAATTGAGTTCAGCAATATCTAAACATGAACTTAACAATGTGGGACTGATATTTTGTTCGAAAGTCAATCAGTGCAATTTACCATGTTGGCAGAATAAAGAAGTTACCTCCACAGATACAAAAGAGCAGTTGGCAAAATCCAGCAACCATTAATGACTTTAAAACAAAAACTCATCAGACTACGAAGAGAAGGAAACTTCCTCAGTCTGATAAAGGAATCTTTGAAAAAGCTCAGCTGACATTGTACTTAACGGTGAAATGCTGGACACTTTCCCGCTAAGATCACAAAAAGACAAGGAAGCCGGCTCCCCGCTGCTTTAACAGACATTGTGCTGGATGTCTAGACAGGGTGAAACTGCATAAAGTTGGTAAATCTGTCTTCATTCGCAAGCGACACAGAAAACCCTGTGAAATCTACAGACAAGATATTAGAGTAGGTATGTTCCACGGGGCTACGGGATACAGTCAAGATGCAACAATTTATTTTTAAAAAACACAAAATATGCCTGCGACCCCTGCCCAGTGAAGACGTGAAGCCGTGCCGACAGAAATTAAATCCGGAATAAATGCATCCAGTGCCACGGTCCTGGACTGGAAAACTCAAGATGTTCAGAAGTCTGTTCTTTAAGTGATCAAGTTTCATGGAATCCCAATCAAAATCGTAGCTTACTTTAGGAATTGATAAACTGATTCTAAAATTTACAGAAGAAGGCAAAGAATCTACAAGAGTCAAAACAATCCGGAAAAAGCACCAAGTTGGAGGGCAAACACATCTCCTTTCAGCCCCATTGTAAAGCTACAGTAATCAGCACGGTGTGGCATCGGTGTAAAGACAGACAAAGAGATTCACGGAGTAGAGCAGAGCCAGGAAGAGGCCCATCAGTACAAGTTCCAGAGAGACGCCAGGGAACGTTCCTGGGGAAAGGATGATCATCTCAGCAAGCCAGCAAGCGGCGCTGGATCACACAGACATCAGACCGCAGAGGAGGAGGAGGGGAGGGAGGAGGCAGGGGAAGGAGCAGAGAGAGGCCGGCCGGCCCTGGCGTCTCAGCAGCAGAAACACCGAGCTGAGCGGAGAGTGAACAAAAGACACAGCGGAATCCTGCGGCGAGTAAGAGTATCGCCACAAGGACCCTTGAGCTCTGAAAGCATCACATCAAAGAACGGAGCTTACGAGAGACCACAGTGCGAACTGGAACTCCGTTTCCCTTCTAAGCCCTCGGTGGAAAAGGTGAGAATCTGGAAGAAGTTTCTTTTGGGAAAGACAGGTGGGAAAATACGGAAAACCCTGGTCATCGTCGAAAAGCCCTGGGGTCTTTCTGGGGTCAAAAGCGGTGGAATTAAGCTCTAGCAGAGACAGCTCATCTCCACTCCAGGCGCCCGGCAGGCCGCAGTGTGAGTGCTGAGCTTCTCTTTTCCCGTCTTTTATCTGGACTCGCTCCTGTAACGCAGCCACCCGACTTTGTGATGGGGGAATGACATGTGCTTTTTGTACAAAAGTAAAAAATAACAGTAAACCATAAAAGCTCCAGAAGAAAGGAAAAGCAGACTTTCTGACCACGAGTTAGGTAGCCGCGCTCTAGACAGGGCACACAGGGAGCAAAGCCCAGAGGGAGGACTGTGAGAAGCCGGCCCCAGATCAAAAGCGCCGCCTTTCCCAGAACGCCCCCGAGGACCGAAGGGACGCCTCGCAATGCAGACCGGCTCCCCCTCCCAGCACAGGAGCAGACTGGCCACCAAGGACGCGAAGAGACACGAAGGGACACGGGCAGGCCACACCGAGGCCCGGGGCAGAGGCACCCACCCCCTCAGAGGTCGGTGCCCTGGGCGGGGCACGGCGCTTATACACTGACAGGAGGGACGTGAGTGCCCTGGGAGAGAAGATGCTGCTGATAAAAAAAGTAATTAACAGCCTTTCAATTAACAGGATCTGCACACGAGCGAGCCCGCGCTCTCCAGAGCATTGCTTTTTTTTTTTAATTAAAAAAACTTAAGTTTGTTCTGTAGAGGTTTCCTGAGATTCCACTGGACACACCCACATGGCTCCAGGGCCAGGCCCACCTCTGGCCCCAGGTGACCACCGTAGCCTCACCGTCTCAGCCCAAGATGCTCAGTTCAAGGTTGCACCCCCAGGGCCTGAAGATGAGGGTCAGCCCAGGGAGAGGGCAGGCAGGACACGCCCCCGCCCTGTAAAGCGATCGACCCCCAGGCAAGCCATGCTGAGCTAACCCAGCCTGTGGCAGGGCGCCCCGTGGCTCTGACCCCACCTGCCCTCCGCAGAGAACACCCAGCCTCGGAGCTGGCGGGCGCGGCCACGTGGGCTCCACGTCCACCTGTGTGCCCGAGATGGCCATTCCTCAGCTGCGGCCCCCGTGAGCTGGACGCCAGCAGTGGGAGGGACCCAGGTCACCAGCCCCGGCCATCCTAGCAGAGAAGAAAGGCAGAGCCCAAACACGGGCCAGGCGTGGGCCTTGCCTCCCCTCCAAACCCCGGGCCTCGCTCAACACCCCAGGCTCCCCTGCAGCAGACCATGGGGTCCTTCCGAGAGAGAACCTCGCGGGCCTCAGCCACGTCGCTGCATCTTCAACGAGCAAGGAGATAGCCCCCAGGAGAGCTGCCCGCCCCAGAGAGCCCGCACAGCAGCACCCGCACCTCCACAGGGACGGAGTCCACAGGGACAGGGGTCCACAAGGGGGACGGGGGTCCACAAGGAAGGGTCCACATGGTCATGCCCACATGCCCCAGAAGCTCAGGCTAAGCCCGGGTGCCCTGCAAGTTCTCAGCCCTGGGGCCCCTGAAGCTGACGCTGGGGTTGGTGAGCCTGGCTGCTACCTCGGGATGGAGGGGTGGGGAGGGGGAGCTCAGGGCGCATGGAGGGGCAGGGAGGGGAGCTCGGGGCGCGTGGGGCAGCAGGGACGCAGGCAGTCAGCTCTCTGGAAGGCAGAACCAAGGTGCCATGTGAGGTCCATGTTGGGGAGGTGGCGCGCGGAGTGTGGAGGGGTCACAGGGCACTTGGAAGGATGAAGTCAGTGAGGAGGGAGACGGCAGGGGTGCGGGTGTGAATGTGTTAAAGGACACACGCGTGACACACGAGCCGGAGACTGGGCAGAAAAGCCTGGAATGTGGGAGGCAAGGTCCTGGCTGGAGGGAAACTTGGGAGGCGTGGCATATGGATGGTATTTGAAACTGTGAGACCAGCCGCGTGAGCAAAGCAGGAAAGGAAAGGAGGGGGCAGGAGCCCAGCGCCCAGAGTCAGCGGGGCGGCAGGAGGAGAGGCCGAGGTGGGCAGGGGCGTCCCGGGAGAGAGGGGAGCTGGGGGGCCAGACAGAGATGCGAGAACGGGGCATCAGCCCTCCATTGAGATGTGTATAAGAGACAGCATCAGACCGCAGAGGAGGAGGAGGGGAGGGAGGAGGCAGGGGAAGGAGCAGAGAGAGGCCGGCCGGCCCTGGCGTCTCAGCAGCAGAAACACCGAGCTGAGCGGAGAGTGAACAAAAGACACAGCGGAATCCTGCGGCGAGTAAGAGTATCGCCACAAGGACCCTTGAGCTCTGAAAGCATCACATCAAAGAACGGAGCTTACGAGAGACCACAGTGCGAACTGGAACTCCGTTTCCCTTCTAAGCCCTCGGTGGAAAACAGGTCCAGGGGACAGGCGCCCACGCGGACCAGCGCCCTCAGGAGCTCTGCTGAAAATGGGGAACAAATGAGCGGGGACAGGGCACCAAGGGAAGCTCTCGACATGGGAGCAGGAAGCAGGCTGTTTTCTCTCCCCCAGACGCACGGAGAGTGTCTTCTGGCATCACTCTCCACCCTGGGGACACAAAAGCGCCTGGTTCATGCCCACTCACTCCCGAGAACCTGTGCCATCGCATGTCAACAGTTATGAAACATGAACTGGGCACAGGGCGCAGCTCAGGCGTAGCTCTGGATTCCCCAGAGCCAGGCCTACAGGCCGCTGTCCCCCACCCAGAGCTGGGACCATGGACAGGCGGGCCTGCGGGCCTGGAGACAGACTGTGCATGCCCCAGTGTGGGCAGAGGGGCCCTGGGTTGGGAGGGGATGGGCAGGGGCCTGCTCTGGGCCTGTGCAGACTTCCTGGATGTCAAGACTCTGGGCCTGAGGCTGAGTGATGTGCTGCGTACCGCCCCGTGCTTTGAAAGGTCATTATCTCCCAGGAAGGGTGAGCACCCCGGCGCCCAGATCTTGGTTCTTAACGCCCTACCCAGAAGAAGGACCTGGGCTCCTGGGAGAACTGGCTGATTCTAGGGCTGGGCTGGGGAATACACAGGGAGTCTGGAGCATGCTCTAGTCACAAAAAGGAAGTGCTCAGAAAGAAGCAAAACAGAAAGCAGCAAGGGCAGCAGGCCCAAGGGGCCAGGGGCCCACTAGGGAGCTTCTGATGGCCGGAGGGGCCAACCCGAGCAGGAAATAGGTCAAACACAAGAGCTCGATCGCAACGCAAAGCACAGAACAGAGATCCATGAGTGTGCAAGGGCTCGAGTGAATGACGGATCAACAAAGCAACTGGGAAGAACACACAAACCTTCTGTGCCAAAGAATCCCAAGTGACTTCACGTAGATACCTGCCCCTGGAGGAGGTGGACCCCAGCCTCCAGCCCCACGGCGATGGCACAGTGTGGACGAGGGACGGAGACCCTGACGGTGAAGACACCTGACAGACACGACCTCGGCCGAGTGGTCAAGGTCAACATCAGCAGCAGATGCCAAGCTGAGCATCTGCACCCTCAACAGGGCGTGAGGAGAAGAGCATTTTTCCCGTAGTCTTCCTCCCAAAGACCCAAAACTGTCAAGGTCATCAAAGCAAGCCAAGTCTGAGAAACTGACTTGGCTCACAGGGACCTAAAGACGGACAGTGAAATGTCAGGTGGATCTTGGATGGGACCCAGGAACAGAAAAAGAATGTTCAGTAAAAACAGCAAGTCTGAATAAACCATGACTTCAGTATTTCTGAGAGTTACGGTGGTTCATTTCACACACCACGCTGAATGGCCCGGAGCACCCAGGTTAAAGTGTTCTGCGCCTGTTCTGGAGGGAGCTTCTGGGCAAGATTAGCAGTTGAACCAGGGACTCAGCAGAGGAGGCGGCCCTCCCTGATGTGGGCAGATGCTTGAAGACGCTCTTTGGAAGAAGAGCTATGACAAACCTAGGAAGCGCATTTAAACGTAGACACATCACTTGCCAACAAAGGTCTGCGTAGTCAAGGCTGTGGTTTTCCCGGTGGTCGTGTATGCTGTGAGCGCTGGACCATAAAGAAGGCTGAGCACCAAAGAATCGAAGCTTTTGAATGTGGTGCTGGAGGAGACTCCTGAGAGTCCCTTGGACTGCAAGGAGATCCAACCAGTCCACCCTAAAGGAAGTCAGTCCTGAATACTCATTGGAAGGACTGATGCTGAAGCTGGAGCTCCAATCCTTTGGCCGCCTGATGCAAAGAACTGACTCACTGGAAAAGACCCTGATGCTGGGAAAGACTGAAGGCAGGAGGAGAAGGGGACGACAGGGGATGAGATGGTTGGATGGCATCCCCGACTCGATGGACGTGAGTTTGAGCTAACTCCAGGAGATGGTGATGGACAGGGAGGCCTGGCGTGGTGCAGTCCACAGGGTCACAAAGAGTCGGACACGCCTGAGGGACAGAACACAAAAATGTTCACGCACACAGACACAGACACACACGCATCATTATTCTGTTTGTCTAGAGAACCCTGACTAGCAGGACACCGTCTCCCCACCGGCTCCCCAGCCACGGCAAGCACGCTATCCTAACATCCGGGGAAATGAGGTGCGGGATGCAAGAACTCTCTGTGCCACCTTCACGACTTCTCTGTAAATTTTCTGAGAAGCTAAAAATGTTCTAAATAAAGTTTACTTTAAAAGTCATGTATATTCCATGAGTGTTCAGGTATGGACTGGAAGGAGGTGTGAAAAGGCGCAAATGGTTATCCTAGCACTGAGATTACATAAGACACTGAATTCCTTAATACTTTTCTTGTCACCTTTCCTTATATAATAAAAAGCTAAAAGGAATAAAAGATCACCCAGCAGCAGCGTCTGCGGCTGGACTGCCACCCGCATCATCTGTCACCCAGACTGGGGCGCGTCTCTGGGTGGGAGCGGGTCCGCGGCGCTCCGTGGCTGAGCAGACGCAGTGAGGTCGGCGATGCTGGACGGAGGACAGCAGGCGTTGGCCCCAAACCCTCGCTCCCTTCCCTCGCCCCGCGCACTCCCAGGGTCTGCACCAGGTCCAGCTCTGGGGCTCTGTGGTGACCAAGCCCCTTCCTGTCTGCAGCTCTGAGTGCTGCGGGCCCCACACGGCCCAGGACCCCCATCCAACTCGACTTCCACCAGAAAGAGTGCCCAGGCCCCCTGCTCAGCATCCTGTCCCGGAGGGCAGCCACCACCCCCACGGCTCCCACCTGCCCCTCCGGGTCAACGCCAGGGAGATCCACCACCAGGCAGGGCCATGCCAGTGGGCACAGGCCGGGCATGACATGGGCGCTGGGTCCGCCCTTCCTTCAGCTCATGCCTCTCCCCCCCTCCCATCTGCCTCCTCTGTGCCCCCCTGTCTCCCTCTTCCCTCCTCTCAGCCCCGTGCTGTCTGCCTAAGGAGCTAAAAGACAACTCCACAGACACAAGATGACCTTGACCAAAGAATAAAAAGGAAACAGGGGACTCGAGGACGATGCAAACGCGCGTGGGCCCCGCAGCAGGCGCAGCCCCGACCCAGGCCGCCCGCACGGCCAGCTCCCGGAACGAGGCGCTGATGTCGCTGCGTCCAGCCGCTCAGTTTCCGTCTGGGGGCAACGCGGTGTGTGGTCACAGATAACTGACGGGGCAGCCACCTCACAGGAGCTGAGACCCCGGGGACCACCCCCCACCAGGGGCACGACTCTGCTGAGACTGCCACCAGCCCCGGGCGGCTGAGCTGACCTCCCCCGTGATGGGGAGGCCAGTAGGTCTTCCCAGCTCCACAGACGTTACGTGGAGCAGGTGACCTGCCCAGATTCCAGCCACAAAATCAGGAAACACAGTGTAGACGGTTGTTGCTAAGCCACTGAGTCTGGGGGTTGTTCACTACCAGACACCAAGAGCAAACAGGCTGCCGGGGGCGCTCGCGGTAAAGACCCTCCTGCCACTGCAGGAGACGTGAGAGGCTCGGTTCCATCTCTCAGCTGGGAAGCTCCCCTGGAGGAGGGCATGGCAACTCACTCCAGTGTCCTTGCTGGAGGATCCCATGGACGGAGGAGCCGGTGGGCTTCAGTGCACGGGGTCGCACGGAGTGGGACACGATCGAGCGACCGAGCGCGCTCACAGGCGGGTGACAGAGTGCCCCGAGGGGGGGCGGCCGGGCCGAGACCCCATTCTTGGCTCCCAGGGCCCGAGGCTGAGGCGGGAGGCTGGGAGGCGGCGTCCAGCACCATGGGGCCCGCAGGGCAGGAGCGGAAAGGGGGTGCTCGTGCCTGAGAGGCCCGACAGACTCCAGACCCGAGCGCCCCGTGCTGCACGTGCGGCCTCGGTGACAGGTCCTGCCTGGTGAGTGGACACAGAGCTGCAGAGCGCGTCTACGCCCCAGAAACCAGAAGCGCTCGGCTCCCAGTTTCAATAAATCGGGGGCGACACGGATGCCCACCCACACCATCTCCTTGGCTTCAGGACGTAAATAACGCCAAGCCGGGTTTGCACAGCATCGACTCTGTGGGGCCCGTGCGGACCAAGTGCTGGAGGCCACCACACACTCAGTCACACTGTGCCCAGCCTGTCTCTTATACACATCTGGGAGTGTCCTGGGGGCTGGGTGGGGCACGCTGATCTTGCCCAGTGCCGGGGTTTCTCAACAAGAGATTTCAGGTCAATGAGAAAATAGCTTTTGATGAAGCAGGCATCCTGGTTTTTAAAAATAACAGTGATTTTATTAATTGCATCTTCTCCCCAGTTGTCTCAAATTCTGAGCGTTAAAGTAATTCTGCGTGCTGGCCACAGCCAGCGTTTAAGGAAGAGACAGGAGCCCACTGTGGCCTCCAGGGCGCAGGTCAGCATGCGTCCACCCCCTAGGGCGGACAGAGGTCTAGAGAGGGCGATGGGGAAGCAGGGGAAGCAGGGACAGGGCTGGAGGAAGCAGCAAGGCGCACTGCCCACCAGACTCTCGCCGGCAGCCTTCCCTCTCCACAGATTTACCCAGAGATGGCAGAGGCAGGGATCCAGAAGTGCACAAGCAGGAAACTCTGATCGGACAGGAAACGCGGCCTCAGAAGAACAAACACCAAATCTGGTTCTGAGCGTCCCACCCGAAGCGGGGGTCTGGCCCAAGGCCACGGGGCACAGACCCTGAGTGGGGGAAACACTGGGCTGGGGGCGGGAGGTGGGCAGGGCTGGGCCGTCAGCGCAGCCAGGACGAGAGGACACAGCGGCCAGGAGGGGCAGGGCCCAGCCCTGAGCCACCCGCCTCTGGCAACACGCCTCCCCTAGGCTGGGTGGGCGTCGGCGGAGGCTGGGTGCTCATCACAGGAAGGAAGAAGCTCAGGCTGGGGCTTCGGCTGCACATGCAGGATCCAAAGCGTTACTGCCGTCCCAGGTGCGCGTGTCCACGTGGTCGACGGCAGAGAAAAAGAGCAACGCAGAAATAAGAGCAAAACTAAAGATCCCTCGGCAGGGAGAGCAGCCTGCACGCAGGCGAGGCACCGCCCGTCGCCAACGGCGTCGCTTAGCGGAGCGCCGGGGCGGGCAGCACCCCGCCGCCCCGTGCCTCGCGGCTGCTGCCGTCCCTGCCCCTGCACTATCCTCACCAAGCCCCCCACCCAGAGTGGGTCCCCTCTGCCCTCCCCGGGGTGGGTGGGATGTTGGATGGAAATACAGAACCCAAGGCCCCACTCGAGGCCTGAAGAATCAGCATCTGCACTTTCACGAGGTCCCAGGGACTGGGGGCCCTGGCCGTTTGGGAAGCTCCTCCGAGCCGCCCACATCCGGCTCTGAATAAACGCCTTGCCTCCCTCTGACCGACCTGGGGCCTCAGGAGGGCTCATCCTCAGAGAGTAGCCCCAGACAAGGCTCACCTCCCGTGCATCCTTGCATCCCTCCTCACTGGAAAGACGGGTGGTTAAATGTTTAAAGGAAAATCAACTTATTTTTAGCATTTTAAAGCACACAGCCAGATGGATAGACACTCAGAGCTGACGCTTGTTACATAAAAAGCACGACAGCGAGTCCCTGGTCCATCCCGGACCAGCTTCGTCAGCCTCGCGAGCACATCAGGCTCAGGGCTGCCCCACAGCCCCCGGGACACCCGGCCCTGCACGGGTGGGGGGTGGGGAGGCTAGGGACCCCCACTGGCTGTAGAGGACCCCAGGGCCTGCAGCCACCGCGTTTCTGCCCCCGGCTTGTGGGGGAGGGGGTGAACTGCCACCAGCCTGGGCCTCACAGAGAGCTGCCCCCACCCCGGCCAGACCCGCTCCCCAGGTCGGGAGGGAAGGGAGAGGCACCTATTGTAAGTCAGGTCTGCACGCCGCTGGACGAGGAGGCAGTGATGGGGCCAGACTGATGCTTCGGAGCCACCGGGACGGCCCCCACACAGTCAGCACCGTGCGGTCCGCTGCCCCCAGCTCTGGGCACACAGCAAGGAAGGGTCGACACACACACCTTCAAGTCACCAAGTCGTTCTTGGCAGGTGACTTGACCAACCACCTGAGAAGTCTGGGAAAATCAACTCAAGAGCCATGAGGAGCCTCCGCAGAGAACCAGACTCAGAACAGACATCTTTGAAAGTTAAGTTTTCCTTCATATCAGCACCAGCCAGCGTGGAACGTGACGGGGGCAAAGATCTTGCTCACAATCCAACAGAGACAGGCACTGAGAGTGCCCGGTCTAAGCATGAACGGAAAGCCCTGCTCACTGTGTCCAGTGTGAGTCCAAAACGACCAAACGTCGCCACGTAAAAAGTGAGACCACAGGAGCACTCGAAGAAAGCGCAGGGTTTTAAACTGAATGAGCACCACGTACTGGTGTAACTGGACACAAAGGCAGAAAACCGCCAGGAAGGAGGGTCTTGATGAATCTGACCGCACAGAAATTAAGTGGATGCACGTGGGGAAAAAAAAAAAAAAAAACTAGCAGCTCAGAAAGATGAATGCCCGCCCTGGGGCCCTTCCATCCTGGGAACCGTGGAAAGCACAGGGCAGCAAACAGCCCAACAGGAGGCTCGGCGCAGGGGCGCGTGCCGCGAGCAAAGTCGCCTCAGTCGTGACCATGGCGACCCCATGGACTGCTGCCCACCAGGGCTCCTCTGTGCACGGGCTTCTCCAGGCATGAACACTGGAGTGGGCTGCTTCCCAACCCAGGGCCTGAACACGCGTCCCTTATCAGGGCAAGACTAGGAGCTGGCGATTCAGGAAAGAACACACACATGGAAAGAGAAAGGTGGCCAACCTCAGCAGCAAGCAAAGCGGTGATGCAGGCCTTCGGGTGGTCAAATAGAAAGCCGTCACCAACACCCAGAGGCCGGGAGGGTGGGACAGAAGGGCCTCCGCAGGCTGCGAGAGCAGGGCCTCCCGCCTCCCTTCTCCTCCCGCCCACCGTGTTCACCATATTCATGCTTCCTTGTCCAGCACCAGTCTCCCCGCTTCCTCATTTCTCCGGGCACCCCACACCTGCCGCAGCCATACCCACTGGGTCACCTGGGACAGCGGCGTGTCCCAGGACGGCTCGCCCCCACGGAGCTGGCGGATGCAGCAAGCTGCCTTTGGTGTGCACTCCTGACTCAGCAACATCATCCCAGGAATGTCCCGTAAGGAAACGATGTCCAGCGCACCACGGGGACCACGCGAGAACACGAGCTGCGCAGTTGCTTAGGGACTGCCGCCTGAGCTCCAGCATCCCCCAGCGCCCCTCCAACAAATCCAGCCTGGACTTTGGGGCAGGGAGGCGCCCACAGTTTTTAAGAGCATCCTTTGAGTCTAGTTCACAGGACTGAGAACAGCCCTTGGAAATATAGCCAACGAGGGATCTTTTAGATCGACGAGACGTCACAGCACCTCGCTACATAGAAACAGCAGGTCTAGACAAATCCATGAATGGAGCATGATCCCATTTCTGCACGGAAGCCATAAAGCGTGTTCTACACGACCGACGTGTGATGCATTCTAGAGAGGGGCTGGGGCAGGCGTACGCTTAGAGGCCTTTCTGGGCTAAAGTCACCGAAGCCTCGGTTTTCCCATATAGGACAATCTTAGGAAAGTCTAAACTTTTCACAAATTTATACGCTTTAATCCCTCTATAATTTAAAAAAGATTTTATAAGTTTCATAAAAGGTTATGAGACTCCGGGAGCCCCAAGTCCCACCTTACCACCCACCCCACCCCGCACGCCAAGGACTGGCACTCTGCCACCCCAGGGAAGCTATAGTTCCAGGTCTCTGGGTGAAGGCAAACCTCCCAGAGGGCCGGTTGTTCCCCACTTGCAAGCTAATCTCGTGTTAGGCTTTAGAACTAAGCCAGACTGCCGAGAAGGGCAGGTGCCCCCCCACCCCCCTGGGGTACTGGTCACCCAGCTGCTTGAGGAAGGTGCTGGAAGACTCCAAACAAGAGGGATGACGGCATCCAACCAGCACAAGGTGGGCTGGGCAGCGCAGCAGGCTGCAGGCCCCCTAAGATCCACCCCCGAATCAAGCGCTCCCAAAGCCACGAGAGCAGGGAGAGCGGAGGCGCAGGGCTGGGGGCAGAGGGAAAGTGCCGGGAGCGAGGAGGAGGCCCCGAGGACTCTGGACACGGCCCAGGACAGGCCGACCCCAGGCTCAGACACCTGGGGGACACGGGACCTTCAGGGCCCGACGTGTCACAACTCAGCTTTTCCGTTGGCATCTACCTGGCACGTCGTTAAACTGCCCTCTTACTTTCTTTTTTCTTTTTCTCTGCATACCAAATTTGATATACTAATTGGGTGTTTTAATCTGAAAAATTCATCAGAAGGTCTCACATCACCATGGCAACCGGGCAGTCCCAGTAAACGCAAGCCCTCAGCGCGGCTCGTTGCCTCTTTCGGCTCACCCGGCCCGGGGCTGAGAAGTGCGGGACCGTGTCCGGGGAGGACAGCTGCCCGCCCTCAAAGAAAGGGGGGGTGCAGCCTTGCCCTCCTGGAAGCCAGCCCTCCTCCTTTCCAATGCCTGCTCTTTCCATGTAAATAAGCCCACAGCCTTCAGGCCGAGAGCTGCACACATTCTCTTTGCAAACACGTACTATGATCCCCGAGCCGTGTGCACTCTGACGATGACACAAAACCAATAAAACTGGAACAAAGCGGCCGTCCACCACGGTCGCACCCGCGGCGACCAGACCTGGGCTCAGTCTCGGTCCTCTAATCTCACCAAACAAAGCCCAGAGAAGTCTCCTCCTGAGGCGCTCAGTTTGGAGACCTGGCCACCGAGCCCAGGGTTGGTGAGTGACTGACGGGCACGTGTGCTGAAGAGCGAGCACCTGTTGCTGAAGCCAGCTCCCAGCTGCACGAGCCCCGAACAGCCGGCACCTCTGCTGTCCTGCTTCGGCCAGACGGAGACAGCGGAGGGGGGAGAACGTGTGAAACAGTTCTCAAATCAGATTCAAGAATCACAGATGGATTCTGTGCCCTTTTTGCCTCTTTAATGTTCCTTGGATTCTGAAACCTCACACTCTGGACAGGTAGTAAAGTTCTACCCTTCAAAGCTGAAGGCAGCCCCTGGGCTACATCAGCGCCTCTCTGCCTACATCTTCCGCCTTGGAGAGCAAAATGCAGAGACAAGCGAGAGGGCCAGCTCTGGGCTGACACTGGGGAGTCCTGAAATTAGATGTATTTCTCAGATGTTTTCTGGTCCTGCCCCTACAGCCAGAGCCAGATGCAGTCTGCTTCCTGATCCGTCCTACTTCCCTCTGGGCTTTCTACACTTAGAATATGCACACTCAGAAACACGCAGCATATGAAACATCCCCAGCGCTAAGTCGTGCCCTAAAGTTCAGAACACAAAGACAGGTCTCCCCAGAATACACTGTGTGGGCGTGGCCTGTCCTGAAGGCCTTGCCCCTTGACAGTGTGCAGACACCCAGGCCCCGTCCCGGCTGACCGTGACCGGGCTCATTGGAGCCCAGCTTCCTCCAGACCTCCCCCACCCCTCCGGTAGCAGGCTCCCCTTCCCTCCGTGAGGACTGCCGCCAGGCTGTACATTCTCCAGCACTGGCCTTAGGTCACAGTATTGTAATTTCCTATAATGCTTAAATTATTTATCAGAAATAAATAGCTTGGTCTCCTTGGCTAAGCTGTGCTCTAAAATTATAAAAGATCCATCCTACCCGCTGCAGGCTGCCTACAAATGAAAAATGCATATTTCGCCTATTTTAAGAAAATGTCAAAAAAAATCAAATGTGTCATCTTATAGCATTGAACTTATCTGCATGACATCTGAGAGAAGAGCTGCATGCTTGCCTGTGGACGTGTCCCGGTGCTCAGGGGCAGGCACTGCCACCTCCCCCAGGGGGTGCTGAGGGAAAGGCCCTGTGCCCAGCAGGGCTCAGGGAGGCGTGCCCACAGGCCTGCCTCGGTCTCCTGCTTCCCACTGGCGCCCACCTCCGGGTAGCTAGCCTCACCTGCAGGGGGAACTCAAGGCAAACTAGTTCCCAAAGGGAAGCTTTCTGCACAGAGGCAAGCCTCCACCGCACATCTGAGTGCAAAGGTGGGCACGCCCAGAGCCACGCGTCGCGGTAGCCGGCACTGAGAACTCCGAGGGCCGGGCCCCCGCGCCACCTGTGGTCGGGCGTCTCCCCTGGCGAACTGGGCACCCCTCAGGTGCAGAGGGGCAGCCGAGCGCGCGCACCGCACAGTAAAGGAAAACGCAGACACAGCGCCCTGGATGCAGTGGGCCACCGACCCTCACTCTCCGCGGCTGGAGGGCCTGGCCGCCCGCCGCGCCGCGGCTGGACACGGGGGACGCGCGTGGGCACCGCAGGCACCGTCTGCGAGTTTCCTCGGAAACCGAGACGCCCCAGGACGCTTTCCCGCCCCGGGAACCTTGGTGCCCCGACGCACGGAAACCCTCCCGCAGCAGCCCCCCTGCGAGAGCGCGCGGGCTCCCCGGCGGCGCGGGCCTCAGTGCGCTCCCCAGGTCCCCGCCGCGCGGCCCTTCTCACCGTCCTCCTTGTCGTCAAACACCGGCCTCCGCGCGGCGGCCGCCGACATGGAGGACCCCATCCTCTTCTTCCACTTGCTCCACTGAAACAGGGGGCGCGGCTGCGCGCGGGCATCGCTGGGGTCCCGGGCTCGGGGCTGGCCGGCGGCGGGCGGCGGCGGGGCCGTGGGCGCTTCGGGGCCGGCGAGGCGCCCGCGGCCGAGGGGCGGCGAGCCGGGGGGCGCCGCGGCGCTGCTGCCCCTGCGCTCGGCGCCGCTCCTCATGGCCGGGCCGGAGTGCGCACCGCGGCCGGAGTCCGGGACATGGCCCGCCCGGCGGGCGGGGAGCGGGAGCGGGAACGACAACGACAGGCAGCGCCCGCCTTGCGCCCCGAGCTCGGCGCTCCCGGGTCCCGGCAGCCCGGTCAGCTCCACCGACTGCGAGGGCCGGGGGCGGGGCCGGGGCGGGGCCGGCAGGCAGGAGCCGGGGCGGAGCCAGCGCGGGGCGGAGCCGGAAGGCAGGACCCTCCAGCTGCCCTGGGTACCCGCCGCCCACCACTCAGGGGCCGGTGCCGCGCACAGCACAGCGGCGACACAGACAGGAGACAAGAAAGGGGTCCCTCTGGCCTTTGTGGATAAAGGAGGCTCGCGAGCTGCTGCCGCCGACCCGGGCCGCCTTAAACCTCATCCTGCGGTTCTGAGTTTGGCGAGGCCGCTTGCGGGACCCACGAAGGGGCAGCGGGAAACGGCTGTGTGGAGGCCAAGGCCAGATCACCGCCTTGCGGCCACGCGTCTGGGGCCGATTCAGCGCTGCGGCTGCACCAGGGCCGCAGGGAAACAGAGGCGCGGCGGGAGCCCCTCCCCGTGCGGCCGGCCCAGACCCCGCGGCGAGCTCGCGCGCACACGCACGCACCGGCTCGCTCGGGGCCGTGGCGACGCTGAGCACCTGCGCCCGCGCCCTCGGATCCCCTGGTTGGGTCGCTGTGGCTGGGTCTCCGGTCGGGCTCTCAGCGCGGCCAGCCGGGTACGGGTCGGGACGGGGAGCTCCCGGAGCACGTCTGCGCCTTGGGCCGACCCGGGAGCCGTGTGCGGCGTATTGCGCGAGCAGTGGGGGTGTCGAGGCTCTGTTTGACCTCCCCGCCCCCTCATCGCAGGGCCAAGAGAGACCTCGCCGGTAAAGCAAGGCGGACGGCCTACGAGACGGCTCCTGGTACGGCCCAGCCCTGCGCGCCCGACACTGGGTCAGTGAGGGCTTGCTTTTGTTGAGTTCTCTGACTTTGACTTTCGGAAGCCTTCGCCTCCTTAGGTTCCTTCCCCAGGAAGTCCCGAAAGGGCCTCTGCTGCCCCTGGATGAGGGCAGACCACCCACCTGATCTGCAAGCCAGGACAGGGAACCTGCGAATCTCTTCCCCTGCCCCCCCCCCAGGCCCCCTGTTCCTCTGTGGACACCCTTCAGCCATCCTGGCCCTGGAGCTGCCCCGCACCACCACCACCCTACCCCCGCCGCCGCTGCAGGTTGTGTCTCTCAGCCTCAGCTGTCCCTCCCTCCGCGGTAGGACTAGGCCTGTCCCCGACTCCACCCTTGAAATTTGGTGAAGCCCCTTGACCAGTGTAGGCTGCTTGACCAACACAAGGTGAGCAGAAGTGATCTGGGTCATTTCTGAGCCACACTTTAGGGCCAGTGTCCAGACTGGCTGCACTCGCCCCCTTGGCTCAGAAGGAGTCCGGATCACTGGGGGACCACCTTCCAACAAGCAGTGGATGAGCAGAACAAGGGGGAGCTCGGCCCCGTGGGAAGTCACTGAGGTTTGGGGGTGCACTTGCCACAGCACAATGCGGTGGGCCGTCCTACCTCGAGTTCAACCCCAGGGAGGTGAGTTCCCTGGGCTCCGGGCTCAGCCTCGTTCCGGGGAGCTGCCCCAGCTCCCTGAACACAACCCCTCTGACAAGCCCTGTCTCCCAGTGGGCATGTTGAAGGCTCTCAGCTCAGCACCTGGACGGACGAAGCGCGTCCAGGAATGTTTCTGAAAGGGAGAGGGCACCGAGGCAGGGTGCCGCCCCAGGCAGGCTGAGCGCATGGGGTGCAGAATGGGCAGGAGGCAGAGGAAAGGTGGGTGCGAGCTGCTCACTGGAGAGCAGGCCAGGCTGCCACACCCCACGGGGGCCCCTGTGATGTTCTTGGGGCCTGGGAGGGACTTGCCTGTGAACGTAGAGGGGGCGGGGGGGAGGGGCAATAGAGCATCCCTGTGCCCAGGGGTGCCCACGCTGAACAGGAAGGTGGGCGGGGTGCGGACAGGGCCCTCCCCATGCTGTGCCAGTGACAGGAGATTATGGGTGGCGCAGTCACCAGAGAAACGTGCCCCCGTCAGCCCGCCCGTGGAGCACCCGCACCGGACCCTGGGCAGCGCGTGGTCACGGGACCACCGCAGCTGGGATGGGCTGCAGGAGCCCAGCTGGTGACCTAGTGAAGGCCTGGGGCCCAGGAGCCATGAGGACACTGCCCCTGAGATTGAAATGAGCTAGTGTGTGAGGACAGAAAGTGGCCGGTGTCTCTGGGGGATGGCTGAGGCCCGCTTAGACAAGGCCTGTGCAGAGCAGCAGAAGTCTGATTTATACTCACAGCTCACCTCCTGAAACCTTAGCATAAATGTGCATCAGCCTATAATTCATCCAGAAAGCTGTGCTTCCTGAGAGGAAGTGGCTGTTAGCCGTCTCCAGTTCTCATAAGCCCTTGTCTTATGGCCTCATTCTGAAACTAACACGCTGCCTGCACCTTTGTAAATAGTCCCTGCTATTAAACTCCCCTCAGATTGCTCAATTTGAATGCACTGTTTCCTGCTGGGAAACAGAACGGACCCTAGGAAACAGGAAACAGGCTCAAACAGGATTCCAATCGGAGTTGCTCACATATGTGGGGATTCCATGAGTCCCCTTCGCAGCAGGAAGTAGAAAACCAGGTCATCCCTGACCACAGGGCCATCAGACTGAGCCCTGGTGGGACACGAGACGAAGGCCATGTGGAAGCAAGGATGCAGGGACCGAGTGCTGGGTGACTGGGTTGCCTGGTGGCAGTACTGACTCTCGAGCTCATAGGGCTGCCCGGCTTCTGCGACTCGGAAACGCGCCGCGAACAGGGGCCCCACAGCCGCCAGGAGGAATCCTTTCCCGCTGTTGTCATGGTACCAGGCATCAGCACAGTCAGCGCTTAACCTCGTCAGACACCCAGCGTACCAGCTGCCAAGGCAAGGGACTACAGACTCGTGGGCGACTACAGCACAAAGGCGTTTCCTCCGGGTCTGGAGCCCAGAAGCCAGAAATCAAGGTGTCAGCATGGCGGCCCCCTCTGGAGGTCCTGAGACGTCTCTCCCAGCTCCTGGCCGCTCCTGGCAGCTCTTGGCATCTCACGGTCCAGAGGCATCACTGCAAGCTCTGCCTCCATCGTCACATCACCTGTTCATCTGTGTCTTCTCCCTTTTCTTCCCTTACAAGGACATTTGTGGGACTTCCCTGGTGGTCCAGTGGCTAAGTCTCTGCAGTCCCAATGCAGAGGGCCCAGGTTCAATCCCTGGTCGGGAGACTAGATCCCACGTGGCACAACTGGAGGCCCAGCTGCTGCTGCTGCAGCTGCTGCTGAGTCGCTTCCGTCGACTCCGTACGTCACAGCGCGCAGGCTCTGGGCGCAGGGCTCTGCTGCAGCACACCGCTGCGGCTTGCTGGCTCGAGGGCTCAGGAGTTGCAGCGCACGGGCTCAGCTGCTCGGGGGCGTGTGGAATCGTCCCCCACCTGGGACAGAGCCTGTGCCACCCGCATTGGCAGGTGGATTATCCACAAGGGCTTCCCCTGTGGCTTAGCTGGTAAAGAATCCACCTGCAATGTGGGAGACCTGGGTTCGATCCCTGTGTTGGGAAGATCCTGGAGAAGGGAAAGGCTATCCACGCCAGCATTCTGGCCTGGAGAATTCCACGGGGAATAACATGGTCCATGAGTCGGACATAAATGAGCAGCTTGCACGTTGCACACTTATCCACCAGGCCATCCAAAGTCCTCTTTTTATGTCTTTATTGGCCATTTCCCCTCTACTGGGAGTTGCTGGTTCATATATTTTGCCTGTTAATCTAAATGTAGCTATCTTAATCTTTTAAAAATTTCATTATAATTTTTATGTATCTGCATATATATTAGGTTATATTGTGGAACTAATTTTTATTTGATATAATAATTGGAAATATCTTCTCCTGTTTGAAGCTCAATTTTATATTTTCCTCATGGTGTCTTTTAGACAAACAAGAGTGCTTTTAATGTAGTCGAAATTATCAACATTTGTTTTTATGGTTACTGCTTTTATATACTATTTCAGAAATCCTTTCGGAGCCTAAGAGAAAAATTCACCCATATTTTAAGAATGTACAGAATAAACCTCTAGTATTAACATACAGCATGCACGTGGAAAATTTCCCTCACTCTCGTGTTCGTGAAAGGGTTGGTCTGAATGACATCACCTGCTATGATCACAGCAGAAACCCAAAGCCATCTTTTGTTAAAGCCCATGTGAGGCTCTTCACAGCTTAAGTACTGACGCTTGCAGCCAGCTGCTCCGTCCAGTCAGCCCTTTCCTCACGTCTGACAGGTGCTGAGCTGGCTCTGTGATGGGTCAGCAGGCTGGGCTGAACTACTCCAGAATTCCTTTTCCGGCAGGTTTCCTAACTTGGCTCTTGGCATGAGATTCGGGAGCTAGTAGGGGGGCATGAGTCGGACATGACTCAGCGACTGAACAGCAACAACCGGGAGCACAGGTTGCAGCCGCACTGTTCCCACACGTGGAGCGTCAGCGCAGGGGCCCCGGCGTGGCTGCAGCCGCGCACGCCGCCCTTTCTCTGCCAGCTCACCTCCCTGGTGGGAGGCAGGTGTGCGGCTGCTTCACCTCTCAAGCCATCCTTTTGCTTCTCCAGCTCCTGGGTCAGAAGTGTGTGCAGTTTCCTGACATGGGTGCCAACTTCTGCAGGACACCCAGGGGTCGCGTCCCTCTCCGTGAGTTCCAGCTTGGGCTCGCTGGTCCCCGCTCCGGCTCCACTTTCCCTTCTTGACTACCTGCTCCACACACTTGAGGCTGCAGCGTCAGGGAGTGGGGCGGCAGCTTCTAGAGACCCTCCCAGCAGCCCCGCGACTGCAGAGGTCAGCTCCCTTAATGACGTCTCTCCCGGTGGCCCTGCGCCTGATGGGCACAGGTCCCAGGCGCGCAGACCTTAGGGGCGGAGGCCCAGCCCCCTCATGGGCTTCATTGCCCTCCTGGTGACGGGTCTAGGTGTCCGAAGCCATTCCAGCTGGATCTTAGGGACAGTTCCTGGGCGGGTCGGGGGGGGAGGGTCTCCCTTGTCCCCCTGGGAGCTGGGTGTCGGGCTGATGTCTGCGGCCAGGGCCGCCATCGTGTGACCCCCAGGAGGAAGGATGTCTGCCTGCTGCAGGCGGGGAGGTAAAGAGCAGGGAGGGCGTCCACCCTCTGGACGCCGGGGGCTCCACCTGGAAAGCGAGCCTTCTCGTGCGTGCGATCGGCGGCTCCTCGCGGCCCCTTCCCTCCCGTAGCAGGACGCTCTGGGCCTCGGTGCCCTTGTCCCCACTGTCGGGAACGCTCCACCTCCGTCCGTGTCACCGACCGCCCAGCAGAGCAGGGTGCGGGCGGCGGGCGCCGCGAGTCCTTCGGGCCAGACCCGCGCCCGCGCAGGCGCAGCATCGTCCCCAAGCGCCCTCCGCGCGGTTTGGCGCCCGCGGGCCGCCGTACGGCAGGGCGTCTCCATGGCGACCGCGTGCGCCCGCCGCCTCCATTGTTCCGCTGGGCCCTCCGCGCGCCCGGCGGGCGGGTGAGCACAGGCTGCGGGCGGGTGAGCACAGGCTGCGGGCGGGTGAGCACAGGCTGCGGGCCGGCACGGGGACCCAGCGGGAGAGGCCGGGGGCGCCGGGTGATGGGAGCACCGCGCGCTGGCGGGGCCCGGAGCGCCGCCTCCCTGCCCGGGCGGGGACCCAGCGGGAGAGGCCGGGGGCGCCGGGTGATGGGAGCGCCGCGCGCTGGCGGGGCCCGGAGCGCCGCCTCCCTGCCCGGGCGGGGACCCAGCGGGAGAGGCCGGGGGCGCCGGGTAGTGGGAAGTGGAGCCCGGAGCGCGGCCCGCGCTGTGGGGACGCGGCCTTCCATCCGCTGCGCGGCCCGCCCCCGCCGCCCCGCTCGCGGTCCTGAGACTTTCTCCTGGTTCAGAGGTTTGCGGAGGCCGCAGCCTGCATCCCCCGAGTCACAGGAAAGGACCCACGGGGAGGCCCAGGGCGCGCGGGCCTCACACTCCCCGCCCCTGGAATGGAGGGACAGGCTCACAGCAGACGCGTGAGCCGGCAACACCCCCGCTGAGCGAAAGGCGGATGGGAAGGACCCAGACCTGCAAATGAGAAAGGGCGAGCCAGGGCGCCCTCCGCACTCAGGGAGGGAGATGCCAGCTTGTGGACTTAGAACGTTCTGATTCGGCTTCATCCCTCGAGAGGCCGTTCCTCCTTTGCACTTTCCAGGAATTAAAAGTTAAGTCTGGGGCTCCGAGGTGCAGAGGGGGAGCGGAGCAGTTTCATCTGGGCCTTCTTGCAGCCCACTTTGTCTTACCGAAGCCCCGTTTATGGTCTGTTTATGACGCGCAGGCTTTCGTAGGCTGGCACAGCCGTTGCAGGCCTGCCGCCGCCGGAAGGGGTGACTGTGCCGTGTACCCACTGTTGATGTGTCTCCTCGCCCCGCCCCCTATCTCCAGGTGACTCCACACCCAGAAGGATGCGAGGTGGTCCCCAGAGGAGTGCTTCCTCCCGGCCGACTGATGGAGGGCAGCGGCTCCCTCTCGGTTCCCTGCGGGGCTGGTGACCGGGAGAGCAGCGCTGGCCAGGCTGGGAGCAGGCCTGCTTCCGCCTCCAGAGACGCTCATCAGGGGTTCATCTTCTGCTCCTCGGCGATTTTAGACTTGAGTCAAAGTGGCCTTCACCATTTGGGGGAGATCTTTAAAGTCCCCAACCTCAGAGTAAGTGGATCAGCTTCTGGGCTTGGTAGACGCGAGTGAAGGCTTTGCTCACGTGTAGATTTCTTTTTAGAGAGAAAGTACAGAATGAGGTGGGTTGGAAGAGGGTCAGCCTGGGGTTTCAAGGGCTGCTCACTGCGAAATGAGAAATCCCAGCAGGGGACCAGCCGGACACTAACGTGCTCTCCTCGGAAACGTCTTAAGTGAAAAGCCCACGGTGGGTGGAAACTTGCTGAAAACACTCCTGGTCTCTCAGCACCCCTGAAAGACTTCCTGTGGTCCAGTGGTTAAGCTTCTGCTTTCCAGTGTAGGGGGTGTGGGTCGGATCCCTCGTCCGGAGCTGAGATTCCACATGCCTCTCAGACAAAAAAAAAAAACAGAAGCAGTGTTGTAACAAAAACAAAGAGTTTAAAAATGGTCCGTAAAAAAAAAAAAAAAAACAAAACCTGAAAAAAACAAACCCACAGTACCCTTAAAAACTTCAGTAGAACGTCCTCACCCCACAGCACTGCCCAGGTCGCAGGTCGTGTGCTTGACTCCATCCTCAGTGTTTAAATGCTGCACAAAAATTCACCGATTTTGATGTTTTTTTTTTTTAATGTATACCTATATGACAGCTGTCACAATGTAACAAAATTGTTTCCAATGAAGTTAAAGAGGAGAGCTCCTAGAACCATCATAGGCAACCATCATATGAGGGCCTGAGGCCTTCATGGGGTCCGGCCCTCGCCTTCTTGAGATCCGGCAGGTCTGTCTCCTCCGGTGAGTTCCATAACCACGTCCCCACTGCACAGCTTGGCGGAGACTGTCCGGGGTCAGCAGTTCTCTCACTGCCCAGTAGTCGGGCAGCTTCCTTGAACCTCACCTTGTCTTCATGGTTTATCAGGAGGATTAAACGATCCGCATATAAAGCAGTGTCCACGCAGGACACACACCAAAAACCTGAAAAAAACAAACCCACAGTACCCTTAAAAACTTCAGTAGAACGTCCTCACCCCACAGCACTGCCCAGGTCGCAGGTCGTGTGCTTGACTCCATCCTCAGTGTTTAAATGCTGCACAAAAATTCACCGATTTTGATGTTTTTTTTTTTTAATGTATACCTATATGACAGCTGTCACAATGTAACAAAATTGTTTCCAATGAAGTTAAAGAGGAGAGCTCCTAGAACCATCATAGGCAACCATCATATGAGGGCCTGAGGCCTTCATGGGGTCCGGCCCTCGCCTTCTTGAGATCCGGCAGGTCTGTCTCCTCCGGCGAGTTCCATAACCACGTCCCCACTGCACAGCTTGGCGGAGACTGTCCGGGGTCAGCAGTTCTCTCACTGCCCAGTAGTCGGGCAGCTTCCTTGAACCTCACCTTGTCTTCATGGTTTATCAGGAGGATTAAACGATCCGCATATAAAGCAGTGTCCACGCAGGACACACACCCACGTGTGGCACTGTTAGCCTGCTGACTGACAGTTTTCAGGGCGTTTATTAGGTGGGCCGAAAAGCTTCCTCGATGTTTACGTAAAAGACAGTTTTCATTTTCACCAAGAACTTTATTGAACTACGTATTCGTTTTGTTCCTTTACCTTCTGCCCTTTCCCAGGCAACTTCATAGTTCCAGCTTCCCAAAGCTTGTTGGCTTTTTGAGTAAAGAACTGTTCCGAGTGCCTTTTACAGTCTTCCAGGGAATTGAAATTTTTCCATTAAGAGAATTTCGCAAAGGCTGAGAGGAATGAAGATCGGGAAGTGCAGCGTCTGCTGGATGCAGAGGATGAGTCGGAACCTCCCTGCCAAGCTGTGTCTGCCTGGTCACCAAAGAAGCGTTCAGTCTTGCGTTATCCTGATGGGAGGCGTTTTTAGTCTGTTGACTAATTCCGGACGTTTTTTGTGGCCTGCTGCTTTCAGTTGGTCTTACTGGGAGCAGTACTTGTTGGACCTAATCATGTGGTTTTCCAGCAGGAGCTCAGAGGACCCCCTGCCAACCCCGCCCCATACATCCCCTCAGCTCTGCGTGAAGACCAGCCTTCGGTGTGGTTGGTGGTGGCTCATTCCGCTTGCCCTGTGGTCTCTTCTGTTCCACACTTTTGTACAGTATCCATTTTTCCTTGCCTGTGTTTTAAAAATGGAACATTTTTTGTTATGTTTAAGTAGAGAATCGCATGTGGAAATAAGGTACAGAAGGTTTTTTCTGCTGAACTTACGTGGAGCCCAACTGTCAACAGCAATGAACACGATCAAGCTGGTGCAAATGATTCTCAGTGCGCATTCGGAACGTCCCGAGTCTGTCCACTCTCCCGTGTGGCCGTGTGGAGTAAGGCTGATCGCTCTCAGTGTCTCGGCTTGATGGCTGTCCACTTCCAGTAGTCTGCTGAGCCGTGGAGCATCGTCCAGTGAGAACTCGCCCGCATAAAACTTCACAAACCACTTTGGACACTTCTGATCGGTCACAGCACCTTCTCCATACATGGCGCAAGTCTTTTTTTTATATTTCAGTCTCATTCTTACCTTTCTCGAAAGAATAAAGCTTCTGTGTGTGCATGCTCCATCAATAAGGTGCTGAAAATGTTGCTGAAAATGTTGCTTCTTTTCTTCCGTCTTCAGTGTTTACATGGCTGCACAAAAATTTACCAGTTTTGAGAAGTTCCTTTTTTAATGTACGCCTATATGACAGCTGTCACAACGTAACAAAATCGTTTCCAATGAAGTTACAGAGGAAAGCTCCTAGAACCATCATGTGCAAAGAAACGACCGGACGTCTTGGCCACACCTCACCCGTGGCTGCCGGACGTCTTGGCCACGCCTCACCCGTGGCTGTGTGCCCAGACCGTGAGCGGCCGCTTGCGTCCCTAACCCTGGCTGCGCTCCGCGCCCTGTCTTCGCGGTCAGGCCTGCGCTGGCCTTGCTGTTCCCTTAGCACTGCCTCCACGAGTGAAGTCCTGGGTCTTCCTGTAATGCACCACCTTCAACGAAGCAAGCGCTCTCAGTTCTGAACGCGGAGCCCAGCGGTGTAGAGGCTCGTGGCACCTTCATGCGTAAAAGGAGGAGGAGGCCTCCTTCAGTCTGAATGAAGGGACTGTGTTTGTGCCTCTCAGAATACAGAGGGGTCAGCCTCATCACCGTGGCAGCAGATCCCAGTGAGGTGACCCCTCCGAGCTGTGGCCCTTCAGTGGTTACAGGTGCGTTTTGCAACCGTAGCAACACCCTCCAGAGACTCCAGTCACACCCACAGAGACCCTCACAGTCAGGGGACACGGACTCCCTCCCCAGCCTCCCTGTCCTCACGAGGCCTCACGGAGCCCGGCAGGCAGGGTGGGCTCCTGTGATGTGCTCAGCCCGGCCCCGGGGGCCAGTGTGGCATGTCTCTGCAGCCTCCTCTTCTGGTGTTGACAAGGACCGGCGGCTTCAGCGCTGAGCCTGGGGGACAGAGCGCATAAAGCTGCCTGAGGTCTGGGCCGGGAGGGGCCCGGAGCGACGGCGTCCACAGGCCGAGTCCGGTCACCACGCGTTCCCCTGGCCGCGGGGAGCGATACGGCCACGTGTGAGCTGCCTGGGGATTGTGTTCTCAGCATGTCTGTGGTTTCTCGCCGGCGTGTCTCAAGCATCTGCCACACACTTGACGGGACGTGGAAGGTGGCGTTGATGGCAGAGCTGGGAGCCGAGACCCTGGTGGTGGAGGAGTACCTGCCGTGTGCCCTGGGCTGTAACGGCATGGCGGCACCTCGTTCCCTCCAGGCATGCGCCCCATCACAGGCCAGACCTGGAGCACAGAGGGGCTCAGAAACCTGCTTTAGGGCTTACAGGTTTTTCAAAACTGAGATTTGAACCCAGGGAGCCTGGTTTCCCGGCCAGTGTCCTTAAGTTCTCCACTCTGCTGCCCTGGTAAATAGAAATACATAGATGCATGTATGTGTGGCTCAGGAAGATCCCCTGGAGATGGGAATGACAGCCCACTCCATCCCCTGGAGACAGGAATAATAGCCCACTCGAGTATCCTTGCCTGGAGAATCCCATGGACAGAGGAGCCTGGTGGGCTGCAGTCCATGGGGACGCAGTCAGTCCTGTATGGCTGAGCGACTGAGGCTTTCACGTGTGTGAGGAGGCAGATCCACGCGGCGCGCAGCAGCAGCGGGGGAGAGGGTGTTTCTGTGCTGCCCTCAATGCAGTGGCTCTGACGGCTGCATCGCACTGGCACATGCTGTGCGGCACGCAGCAACGTGGGTGTATCTCGTCCTCCCCGGCTGTGCTGCCCTGCCTGGCTGATGGTGGTGGCTAAGGGTCCACTGGGTGGAGGTCGGACTTCCTGATGTGGCCCTTTTCACCACCAGGGCCTGAACCCGCGTGCCCTGCACTCAGAGCAGATCCTTAGCCGCTGGGCCACCAGGGAAGCCCCCAGGCCTCGACTTTCTGCTGCTGGGGTCTCCCGTTGCAGCGATTTTAGGGGAAAGCGGGTTTTCTTTAACTTGCTGTGTATGATTTCAGTCACCAGTGGACGTGTTTTGAGGATATGTCATGTTTTAGAGTTTAGTCGGCTGACAAAACATTCTTCTTCCGCCCCCCCCCCCACCCCGGAAGCAATTGCACCTGCAGCGGAACGCCCTGAGAACAATCCCTAAAGACTTCTTCCAGCTGCTGCCCAACCTCTCCTGGCTGGACCTGCGATTCAACAGGATCACCACGCTGCCCTCCGGGATCGGCGGTCACAAGTGAGTAGCTTGTCTGGTTGGCCAGGTGAGGAGGGCATCGTCTCTTTAAAGTGCTGCCTCTCTCTCCTCCCATGAATTTCGACTTCAGAACAGAAGTGTGTAGTGGGGTCTTCCAAGCCGTTGAGAGGTGCGGTGGCTGCAGGTGTGGTTGGTTTAGTCGCTAAGCTGTGCCCGACTCGTTGCGATCCCGTGGACTATAGCCCGCCAGGCTCCTCTATCCGTGGGATTCTCCAGGCGAGAATGCTGGAGTGGGTGGCCATTCCCTCCTCCAGGGGATCGTCCTGACCCAGGTCTCCTGCCTTGCAGGCGGATTCTTTACCAACTGAGCTACGTGAGGGAAGCCCAAAAGCACACACGTGATCATCACTGAGGCACTTGGAGCCTCGGAACACGCCGGCACCACAGCGCCTCTGCTGATGGTGCACGCGGCTTTCCCCACAAGCAGGTTCCGTCTCTGCCTCCCTTCAGAAATATTAATACCTCTGACGCCTGCAGACCAGCGGCTTTGCTCCCGAGGGCCCACGTGTGACTGCTGGCCCCCGGGAGACAATGAGATGCCCTTCCCATCTGGGAACCGCAAGCCGTGGCACACGCTCTGCACTGTCCTGCTGGGTTCCTGCCAACCCAGATGCCAGGCGTCTCCTCACATCCCCCTTCTAGAACCGAGGCCAAGCTGCCTGCCCCCGGGAGCCCCCAGCAGCCACAGGGCAGCCGGTGTTCTCCCCAGAGCCGATGCTTCTCTCGGGCACCTTGGCCCCAGGCCCAGGCTGTCTATGGCAGGCTCTCGACCTTTAGGAAACCTCATGATCTGAATTTCAGACCCTCCGGCAGTGTCCGTGTGTCTGTGGCAGAGGGGACATCAGCTGCAAGGGTGCTGAGGTGGGCCTGTCCCTGGGGGCAGAGCAGAGGAGGGGAGGCGGTAGGCAGACCCGGAAAGGGAGTTGCTGAGCTCGTAGGACGATTGCTAGTTTGAATTTCATCGCGGAAGAGACAGAAAGTCACAGAGGTTTGCAGGGAGGGGCCAGTCCGGAGGCCCTGCAGCTGTCCGTGCGAGAGAGCCAACGGCCTTCAGGTCGGATGGAGGGCGTGGGAGGGAGAGAGGGGTCCGAGGGTGGCCCGCTTCCTGCAGGAGTCGGCGCAGCCCCCGAGAAGCGCAGAGAAGGGGCTGCAGCAGGCCCCTCAGCCGCCTGGGCGGCTGCACACGGGGTTAAAAGTATTTCACAGGAGTGAGTGTCGTGCGTGTAACAGGGAGAGGCAGGCCCCCGTGGATCTCCCAGGCCCGCTGCGGCTCCGCAGGAAGGCAGCTCCTTTCTGCTGGCAGCGGGCGTCTCGGGCACCCAGGGCAGGGCACCCAGGCCGTCTCCTCGAGCTCCTGGGTCTGCCGGGGGTCGTGCCTCTGGGCCTGGAGCGGTGTGACAAGTAGCTCTGCCCACTCCGCTTTCTCACGGTCCCCCGCCAGTGAGGCCGGTGGCCTCAGCGTCCCCGAGTGTGCGTCAGGGTGGTTTTCGGAAGCCCTGCTCATCACAGGGCCCCTGGCCGCTGTGTGGAGGCCAGTTTGGTGCTCTTGGCCCACTGCTGACTTAGCAGTGGCACCCGGGTCTGGAGAGCAGGCGCTCTTCAGAAGGTAAAAATAAACCAGCGCTGCTTCTCCTAAGCCCTGTTCTTCCTTCTGAAACAAATACGCAGCCTCAAACTTGAGAATTCTTTGATTTTGCCGCTGAAAGCCAGCTGCTGAGTGTTGTTAAGATATAATTTTGCCTGTGGTTTATAACCCGTTATGTCATTAAAATTAGATCAGCATGCTGAAGAGCTGAAAACATGTTCATTAGAAATTTTAAGTAATTACAGGCTTATTAAAAGCCTTAAGCTTTCCAAAAAGCCTAATCAAAACAGCACCAGTGTGAATGTTCTCCCTGTCCGTGTCGTGGCTGTGTGAGCCGCTAGCAGGGAGCGACTGAAAGTGTCCAGCAGCGTATGTGATGGGGCAAGCAGGGGTTTGGCAGCATCTGGAGATCCTGCGGTTGTCACGCTTGGGGAGGGGGCGTCTGGTGGGGTGAGACCAGGATGCTGGTAAACACCCTCCAGGCGGGGGACGGGCCCTCACAAAGAGCTGCCTGGTCCTGGCGGCCACCGCGCTGAGGCTGAGCCCGACCATCTGCCAGGCAGCAAGGGTGCTGGCTGTCGGAGCAGAGCCTGGGGGACGTGTGCACGTCTGCGCGACACCACCCCCTCAGAAGACAGGGGAGAAACGTGATGCTCGTCCGCCTTCTGCTTGCTAAATCATCCATTTTTGTCTTGTTTTGAAGGCATTTGAAAACTTTGCTTTTAGAAAGAAATCCCATCAGAGCGTTACCCGTGGAGCTGGGTAAGTGTTGACAAACAATGACATGAAAGATGGGTAAGTGCAGCCTTCCGCAGCCCCCGGGGCGCACAGTCGACACACAGGCCTGCCCCACGTGGGGGATGCAACCGACACCTTCTGCTCTGTCCCTCTGGGCGGCGAGACGACGGGGTCACAAGGCTGCCACTCATGCTGACACCCTGCCTGTGCACACGTGTGTGAGCACGGCGGACGTGGGGCCCTGCGGTGCTCAGGGCGGGCGGCATCGGGGCCCTGTCGGCCCAGGCGCCCTGCCGGTCCAGCTGCCCCTCCCTCGCCAGCAGGGCCTCCGTTCACCCTTCGTTGCTTACCGTAGACCTTTCCCACTCGGCACCCCTGCCCAGTACGTGCTCACAGGGGCCTCCTCTCAGCCTCCTGTAAGCCTCTGCGTTTGCCTCGTCCCGCGTGTATTCTCAGTGACCTGGCATCTGGGGCTCAGCACGGCGTCCCGGAGGTTTATCCACACGGGTGTGGATGCCTGGAGTGTTCATATCTCTGTTCTCTTCCCATGTGAAGGGTTCTTCCTCCTGCCCGGGCTCCCGCGCCCCTCCTGCCCGGGCTCCCGCGCCCCTCCTGCCCGCGCCCCTCCTGCCCGCGCCCCTCCTGCCTGCGCCCCTCCTGCCCGGGCTCCCGCACCCCTCCTGCCCGCGCCCCTCCTGCCCGGGCTCCCGCGCCCCTCCTGCCCGGGCTCCCGCGCCCCTGCCGGCCTTGTGTGCTGCTGTCTTGGTGCATTTGCTCCCAGGCGTGGGCTGCACCCAGTGGACTCTGTCTTGTTCACGTTCCTCGCACGAGATGCTCGTCCGCCTTCTGCTTGCTAAATCATCCATTTTTGTCTTGTTTTGAAGGCATTTGAAAACTTTGCTTTTAGAAAGAAATCCCATCAGAGCGTTACCCGTGGAGCTGGGTAAGTGTTGACAAACAATGACATGAAAGATGGGTAAGTGCAGCCTTCCGCAGCCCCCGGGGCGCACAGTCGACACACAGGCCTGCCCCACGTGGGGGATGCAACCGACACCTTCTGCTCTGTCCCTCTGGGCGGCGAGACGACGGGGTCACAAGGCTGCCACTCATGCTGACACCCTGCCTGTGCACACGTGTGTGAGCACGGCGGACGTGGGGCCCTGCGGTGCTCAGGGCGGGCGGCATCGGGGCCCTGTCGGCCCAGGCGCCCTGCCGGTCCAGCTGCCCCTCCCTCGCCAGCAGGGCCTCCGTTCACCCTTCGTTGCTTACCGTAGACCTTTCCCACTCGGCACCCCTGCCCAGTACGTGCTCACAGGGGCCTCCTCTCAGCCTCCTGTAAGCCTCTGCGTTTGCCTCGTCCCGCGTGTATTCTCAGTGACCTGGCATCTGGGGCTCAGCACGGCGTCCCGGAGGTTTATCCACACGGGTGTGGATGCCTGGAGTGTTCATATCTCTGTTCTCTTCCCATGTGAAGGGTTCTTCCTCCTGCCCGGGCTCCCGCGCCCCTCCTGCCCGGGCTCCCGCGCCCCTCCTGCCCGCGCCCCTCCTGCCCGCGCCCCTCCTGCCTGCGCCCCTCCTGCCCGGGCTCCCGCACCCCTCCTGCCCGCGCCCCTCCTGCCCGGGCTCCCGCGCCCCTCCTGCCCGGGCTCCCGCGCCCCTGCCGGCCTTGTGTGCTGCTGTCTTGGTGCATTTGCTCCCAGGCGTGGGCTGCACCCAGTGGACTCTGTCTTGTTCACGTTCCTCGCACGGTCACCCTCTGCTGCTCTGCGCTTCTTGCAGTTTCGTCCTCCAGATGGGGCAGCTGCGCTGGGGAAAGCCCCTCTTTGTTACACCGAGTCTCTTGGTAAAGGATTATTGTCACTGTTCAGTCACTGAGTCGGTCCGGCTCTCTGTGACCCCGCGGACTGCAGCACGCCAGGCTCCTCTGTCCTCCACTGTCTCCTGGAGTTTGCTTAGATTCATGTCCTTTGAGGCAGTGATGCCACGCAGCCATCTCAGCCTCCGCCACCCCAGGTTCCTAAAAGGTCATCTTCATCTCTCCTTCGCTGTTGAGGGATGTTCCAGCTGAGTGTGTGGGAAGCCCGACTGGGGAGGCTGAGTACGCGGAGGTGCCTGTGCTGCTGTGTGGATTCCATCATCTGTTCAGAAGTCAGCGGTTTCGAGCAGGGCGCATCTTTTCCTCTCGAGCTACTTGAAGAGTCTTTTCCCGTTGGCTCTCAGCAGCTTGCCTGTGGGGTGTCTGGGAGTGGTTTTCTTTGTGTGTGTGCTGCTCGGGGTTCGCCGCACTGCCGGAACCTGCTGGGTGACGCCTTTCATCAGATTTGGGGAATCCTGGGGCCGCCGTTCTTTTCTCTGGTGTCGTGCCCACCCCGCGTGCCTTTTCCTCACATCCTTGCACCTGACGGTTAGGTGTGGATCCGCCTCAGATGCCTCGAGCACCCCCTTCCCGGCTCCTGTCCCCACTCTGCGCTCCACCGCCAGGGACTCTCTGTTGGCCCACCTTTGAGTCCAGCGGGCCCGCCTTCTGCTGTGTTCAGTTTACTGTTAAGCTCGTCCGTCTTTTCGTGGTTTTCACCTAACTTGAGATTGTGGGTGGGGTGGGGCTGGGCGGGGGGATAGCGACCAATTCAGATTTTACACTGTGGCAGGCCAGTTCGCATGCTCCCCTATGTGAGTCCGTTCTGGAAGGCCTCCCTTTCATCTGGGGCCGTGAAGGACAGTCGGGTGGACTCAGACGCGGGGTCGGCAGGTTTCCTCCAGCACCTGGGCCTGATGCTCACTGTCATCCGCCACCGCTGCTCTTGGCAAGAACTCAGCCAGCGACCTCGTGTTGTTCGGTTGCTCAGTCGTGTCCGGCTCTGCAGCCCCATGCACGGCAGCACGCCAGGCCTCCCTGTCCTTCACCATCTCCTGGAGCTGCTCAAACTCAAGTCCACTGAGTCAGTGATGCCATCCAGCCATCTCATCCTCTGTCACCCTCGTCTCCTCCTGCCCTCAATCGTTCTCAGCATCAGAGTCTTTTCCAGTGAGTCAGTTCTTCCCATCAGGTGGCCAAAGTTTTGATGCCTCAGCCTCAGCATCAGTCCTTCCAGTGAACACCCAGGACTGAGCTCCTTTAGGACGGACTGGCTGGATCTCCTTGCGGTCCAGGGACTCTCAGGAGTCTTCTCCAGCACCACAGCGTGAAAGCATCAGCTCTTTGGTTCTCAGCCTTCTTTATGGTCCAGCTCTCACATCCAGACGTGACCACTGGAAAAACCAGACCTTGTGGCTCGTTCCTTTACATATTGCCTTGTTTCCAAGGTTCTTTTCCTGATCTTCCAGGAATTGCACCGAGACGTCCTCAGCGTGCGTCTCTTTGAGGGTCTGGAGAGTGTAGATCGATGCCCGTCATTGCCTCTGCGGGCCTTTTGGCCGTGATCTCCTTGGGCGACTCTTCCGCTCCTTTCTGCGTCTTTGCTCTCCTTACACACTTGTTTGCACACCTGCCGCTGCTCCACAGCCTCGGGAGGTTCTGCTCTGGTTTTAACCCTTGCCCCGCAGTGATCTTCGGATGGAGGCTTTCTGCTTCTCCATCCTGAGTTCACTCACTTTCTTCTCCGTCTCATGCCTGCTGCTGGTTCCCTCCGGTAGATTTTCGTCTCAGTCTTTGTCGTTTTCAACTCCAGAACGTCCGCTTGGTTCGTTTGCACAGTCTCTCCTTTTTATTGACGCTTGTTGACTCATTTCCCTACACTTTCCTTTAATCATTTCAACATGGGTGGTGGTGGTTGTCATTTTTCATTTCTTTGAACACATTTAAAATGACTTTTTTGAATTTTCTGTGTGCTAAATCCTTCACCTGGGCCAACGGAAGACAGTCTCTGCCCACTGTGTGTTTCCTGAGTATCCGGCCCGTTCTCCTCCTGCTCCTCCTTTTCTGCATGACCTGCAGTTTCGGACGTTGTTGTTGAAAATAGGTCTTAGAGGTAGCATATGGCAGATCTCTGTATTTTGGTTTTCACCAGAGGGCTGCGGTTGCCGCTTCCATCTCCGTATTTAACTTTATCACCACCACGGTCTTCATCCGCAGAAGCCCTCTCCCCTGCAGAGTTTTTTTTGGAAACAGATCTCGACATCTGTCCTGACCTCTCGCCCCAGACCCTCAGCCAGCGTTCTTTCCGTCGCACTGGGGGCCGGGCTGCCGCGCCCGCCGGTCCCGGTCCCGCCGGGCGCAGGTGCCGACACCTCTGCTCTCCCGCAGGGAGCGTGACCACGCTGAAGGCCCTGAGCCTGCGGCACTGCCCCCTGGAGTTCCCGCCGCCGTTCGTGGTGCAGAGGGGGCTGGTGGCCATCCTTACCTTCCTGCAGATCTGCGCGGCTGAGCACACGGCCCCCCGCGGCGGCTCCCCTCCAGGTGGGTGGCGTGACTGTCAGGGCGCGCTGACGCCGGTGCTCTGTAGCACCGGGCCCCAGGAGTCACGCGGGGTAACGGCACCTGGCGCTTCCCTGGCCAGGCTCACGCAGACCTCCGCGCTCACTCAGAGCCGCACGTCTTCCTGGTTCCGCGTGAATGGGTTTGCGTCCTCGGTGCCCCTCACTGAGCTTATCGAGGGTGGTTTGGGTAAAAGCCCACTGGGGTGGTTCAGACGAAGCCGTCCTCACCTGCAAGCCCCCACGAAGGGACCGCCCCAGGAGCCACTTAAAGACACACCAAGTGAGCGAGACGGCGGCCTGCGTGCTGCGCACGTCGCTTCCGTGCCCCATGGGGGCTAGACAGCGTCCGCCTACCGTGTCCCCCCCCAGCCCCCCGCGTGGCTTTAGGAGCCGTCTCCGCTGGCCCCTCGCCTCCTCTGTCTGGTGTCATGCCAGGTCCAGTTTGTCTCCGACGCTGAGTCAATTGTCCACAAGCAAATTGGACACATGCTCATTTCTCGTCACTTCTTAAGACTTTTGAAAGCACGTCTTTGCCCATTTTGAAAACTGTTTTTCTTTAAAAACCACACCGACCCCCAGCACACTGTGGTCAGGACCAGGTCACCCCGGGCTCACACGAGCCGCACCCGCTGCGGCCACCGCGCCCCGCTCACGCACCCTCAGGCTGCCACGGGAGGAGACCCTGGCCAGGCCTCCGAAGGGCCGGTGCCGTCGTGCTAACCTGTGAGCCCAGGTGTTCACCCGCCCACATTCCACAGTCTCCCCGAACACAGGGAGCAGCCTCCGCTTCAAGAAACAAAGTTGCGCCGCTGACGCGGAACGCACTGTTCAGAATCTAACAGTTTATTGTGCGGTTAAAACTCACGATCTTTCAGCCCCGTTGTGTTTCTTATTTGTACTTTTACAAAGAGGCCTGTGTTGGTTCTAACACAATAAATACATGGTCAACTGGGGAAAAGGGTAGAAAATAGTAAATCGATTAGGCCGAAAAGCTGAAGGTGAATTTGCTTTGTACCAGAAGGTGACTTGAACGGACTAAGCTCTCTCAATGTGTTGAAGAATGCCAGGGGCTGCTGATTCTGGGGAGTGTGCTGCAGGCTGAGGCTGGGCTTGGTGGACGAGCCCCCCGGGCCTCATCCACAGCAGGCCCGGGCCCCGTCAGTCAGCACATCGGGTCCTGCCCCACCAGAGGCCATGTGAGGCCAGAGACCCCCGTCTGCTGGGTACTGTGGTCCTAACGCGCGATGAGGGCTCTGGTGCCCCCCTGGATGAATATGTTTGGGGCCAGTTTTCTCACTTGACTTTCCTAGAGATCAAAGTGTCTAAAGTCAGCAAAAGGGCTGCAGTTAAAAATGACAGGTATGTGGGTCGAGCATCAGTTACGAGCAGATACTAGAAGGTCTAGATGGGAGAGAGATCTTCGTTGATATGGACGCCCCAGCCCACCTCACACAGGGAGCCCCCCAGCCTTCTCTGTGCAGGGAGAGGGCTCCAGGCAGTGTGCGTCTCGGGCGTGGAGGTGCAATCTACTAATACGGCCTTTTGTTCGCTGTCCATTTCCCCAGTTGAAAAGATGACTGTAAGGGCTCTGCCACAGCCCCCGTTGGACTTATCCGAAGAGCACGTGCCTCAGGAGCCAGAGGGAAGCGTGGTAACAGGAAAGGCAGGCTTCTCCCCACCTGTTGAGATGCCAGAGCTGCACGAGCCCGGGAGGCTCTCCGAGCCCCCGGAGGACTGGCCGAGCGAGGAGGAGATCCGGCGGTTCTGGAAGCTGAGGCAGGAGATCGTGGAGAATGAGCAGGCCGGGGCGCCGGGGAACCAGCTCCTGCCGGCGGAGCTGCCCCCCAGCCTCAGGGCTGCACTGAGCTCCGGCAAGAAGCCGCTCCCCTGCCCGAGGCCCCTCTGCAGGTGAAGGCAGGAAGTGAGGCTGGACATGGTTCCGGCAGGTCGTCACGATATTCTGCAAGGCCCTGTTACGATGTCAGGGGGATGTGTGTCCATATCACCCCCCTGAGACATGGCAGGTGCCAGCCCCAGTTTAGGGTTCAAGTTACCCAGATGGGAGCGGCCAGGGAAACGGGCTCAGAGCAAGATGTCACAGGAGAGAAAACTCATGCCATGTGTGTGCATGGTGTGTGTGTGTGTGCATGGTGTGTGTGTGCGCACATGGTGTGCGTGTGTGTGGTGTGTGTGTACATGGTGTGTATGTGCATGGTGTGCGTGTGTGCAGATGTGTCTTGCATGGTGTATGTGCGTGCGCGTGGTGTGTGTGTACGTGGTGTGTGTGTGCATGTGTGCGTGTGCATGTGGTGTACATGTGTGTGCACATGGTGTGTGCCTTGCGTGGTATGTATGTGCGTGGTGTGTGTGTGCATGGTGTGCGTGTGTGCATGTGTGCATGATATGTGTGTGTGCACATGGTGTGTGTGTGTGGTGTGTGTGCATGTGCGTGTGCATGGTGTGTGTGCACACATGGTGTGCATGTACGTGGTGTGTGGTGTGTGTGTGCATGGTGTGCATGTACGTGGTGTGTGGTGTGTGTGTGCATGATGTGTGTCTGTGCATGGTGTATGTCCACATGGTGTGCGTGTGTGTGGTGTGCGTGTGTGTCTGCATGGTGTGCATATGGTGTGTGTGTGGTGTGTGTGTGTGTGTGGTGTGTGTGTGCGCACGTGGTGTGCATGTGCATGGTGTGCATGTGCATGGTGTGCATGTGTGCATGATGTGTGTGCGTGTGTGTTGTATGCCTGTGTGTGGTGTGTGTGTGCGTGGTGTGCGTGTACATGGTGTGTGTGTGCATGGTGTGTGTGTGTGCATGTGTGGTCTGCGTGTACGTGATGTGTGTGTGGTGTGTGTGTGTGTGCATGCTGTGTCTATGCATGGTGTGTGTGCGTGTGGTGTGCATGTGTGTGATGTACGTGTGCGTGGTGTGCGTGTATGTGGTGTGTGGGTGTGCATGGTGTGGGTGTGTGTGTCGTGTGCGTATGTTGTGTGTGATATGTGTGTGTGCGTGGTGTGCGTGTGCATGGTGTGTGCATGTGCATGTAGTGTGTGTGTGCTGTCTCTTATACACGTCTAGATGTGTATAAGAGACAGCACGCACCCTCAGGCTGCCACGGGAGGAGACCCTGGCCAGGCCTCCGAAGGGCCGGTGCCGTCGTGCTAACCTGTGAGCCCAGGTGTTCACCCGCCCACATTCCACAGTCTCCCCGAACACAGGGAGCAGCCTCCGCTTCAAGAAACAAAGTTGCGCCGCTGACGCGGAACGCACTGTTCAGAATCTAACAGTTTATTGTGCGGTTAAAACTCACGATCTTTCAGCCCCGTTGTGTTTCTTATTTGTACTTTTACAAAGAGGCCTGTGTTGGTTCTAACACAATAAATACATGGTCAACTGGGGAAAAGGGTAGAAAATAGTAAATCGATTAGGCCGAAAAGCTGAAGGTGAATTTGCTTTGTACCAGAAGGTGACTTGAACGGACTAAGCTCTCTCAATGTGTTGAAGAAAGGCTGTCTCTTATACACATCTAGATGTGTATAAGAGACAGCGTATGTTGTGTGTGATATGTGTGTGTGCGTGGTGTGCGTGTGCATGGTGTGTGCATGTGCATGTAGTGTGTGTGTGTGCATGGTGTGCGTGTGCAAAGTGTATGTGCATGGTGTGTGTGTGTGGTGTGCATGTGCATGGTGTGTGCATGTGCATGTGGTGTACGTGTGCATGTGTGCGTGTGCATGGTGTGTGTGTGGTGTGTGCATGTGCGTGATGTGTGTGGTGCATGGTGTGTGCATGTGCATGTAGTGCACATGTGTGTGCATGGTGGGCATGTGCAAAGTGTATGTGTGCATGGTGTGTGCATGTGCATGGTGTGCATGTACGTGTGGTGTGTGATGTGGTGTGCATGTGTGTGATGTGTGTGCATGCTGTGTATGAGATATGCATGTGTGTGGTGTGCATGTGTGTGTGGTGTGTGTGTGCATGGTGTGTGGTGTGCATGTGCACTGTATGTGTGTGTGCACATGGTGTGTGTGTGCATGGTGTGCATGTGCGTGGTGTGTGCATGTGCATGTGGTGTGTGTGTGTATGGCTTGTGTGTGCATGTACGTGTGGTGTGTGTGCATGTTCATGGTGTGCATGTGTACAGAGAGAACATAACCCCTGTAACAATGGTGAACACAGCTCACACGTGAGCATGGGTGGTGACATCACATCCAGGGCACAGGACATGGACTGCGGTCACTCGCCTGCAGCCCCGTGGACTGTGTGGATGCGTGCCCCATGAGTCTGTGGTGAAGTCTGTGGCGAGGCTGTGAGCACGGGCCCATCTGAGCTGACCAGGCTGGTTGCTGTTGGAAAACAGAAGTGCTTAGACCCGCAAGAGAAGGGTGCGCCTGTTCACTGCATCGGCGCTTCACCCGTTCCATGGGTTTGAGACTTTCTTAAAGGAAAGCATCGCTGGAGGGTCATCGTCGTGGGGGCGTCACTGCCTGGCCGTGGCCCTGGGCTCACAGCACAGGCTCCCCAGCAGAGGCCCCGATGACCTGGTCCATCTAGGTCCGTGCCCACCTTCTCCCCGCAGCAGCACAGTCACGACCTGGCCTGGGAGGGGGTGGAGGTCACCAGCCGTGACCATCGGGGCTTCCGCAGGCAGCCACCCGCGGCCTCGCGCTCACCCCCAGGGGCCATCTCAGGCTGTGTGACGCGCTTGGCTGATGACCTCGTGTTGTCATAGGATGAAGATGACCTCTTTCCAGGGCGTGCTGCCCGAGCTGGACTCTACCCAGCAGGCCCTGGTCCGCGCCAGCCAGCTGGGGGAGAGCAGGAGCTTGGCCCTCCGGGAGCTGCAGGAGAGGCAGGCTCAGGAGCGGAGCAGGAGGTGAGGTTGGGGGGGCGTCCCCAGGGTCGGGGTGAGACCCTGGCTGGGCGTGCACCCCCCTGCTTCCCTGTCCTCCCCCTGCTCCTCCCGAGTCCATCTGCTCCTGTTTGTCACCAACTCACAGGCCTATTTTAAGGAAAGTCGCTTACAGTAGCACGCTGTCCACGGGCTCACCCCGCCCCTACCCCGGGCTCTGGGCTGACTCGGTCGGCCTCGTGGGGGATCCCCTTGGTCCCGTCCTCACTGTCCACCCTCTGCCCTCCAGCCCCGCCAGCTGCCCGTCTCCACTGCACTCTGGGCCCCCTGAGACCGCCTAGCACCGACGGACTGCCTCCAGCGTGCCGGGTGCCCCCACCCTCTGGTTGGGTTTGGCCGGTGGGGGGTCTGGCAGATCAGCAGGGCGAAGGAGAGAGGGAGGGTAGGGTCTCTCCGCTCCCCCTCCCCAGGGCTGCGGTGGGCACAGCCTCTCCTCCTAGCAGGGCCTGCTCTGGCCCCACAGTCCCGCCCTGCCTTGTAAATTGTCTAAATAAACCTGGAATCAGTCCACCTGAGTATCTTCTCTCGGGACCCTTGAGGGCAGAGCGTTTGCAGAGCAAACGTTCGGATGGGCTTGCGCGCTGGTCCCGGCCTGGATGTGCTTTTCTAGTCGGGGTCCGTCGCCTTCGGGGAAAGGCTGGTGCTGCCAGGCGCTCAGACCTGGGCAGGGAACACAGCAACCCCGCCCCGGGGCCCCCCACCCCGTGACTGACCGCGCAGCTGAGTGAGGAGGCCGTGTGGCCTGGGCTCCCCCGGGCCGCCCTCCCTTCCCCTGGGTGTCCGTCCACCCGTGTGCTGCATGGATCCTGCCATGTCCGCACTGCGCCCCCCGAGGTGCCCCCCCGCCCCTCCCCGTCCAGGCAGTCCTGCAGGGGTGGCTGCCCACCGGCCCTCCTGAGCACCTCTGGCTCCGTCGCCCAAGGCCCCACCCTCTGGCTCACCTGGGCGCCGGGCTGGGGGCCCAAGAGGCAGGGCAGATGGGGTCGGGCTCCGCGGGGCCCAGAGCGCCACCCACCCTCTCTGAGCAGCTCTGGAGTCAGAGGGTGGGTGGCAGCTCCCTCCTGGTTCCCTGCCGTGGGCCTGAGACCCGTCGGTGGCCCCGGGCCCAGCATGGGGCTTCTCCAGGGGCCCGGCCTCAGCATGGCCCCCGGCTGTCTGTGCTCTTGTGGTTCCCCAGGACCTCAGTCTGTGCCTCTTAAGGAGCAGGTCCCTTGCAGCCCATTTCCTTAGAGGCAACAGAGACCCCCGAGAGGTGTCACAGAGAGGTGACAGACAGAAGCATCTGCAGTCACCTGTGGGCAGCGGCCTGGGGCTAGGGGTGGGCAGCCCCGCAGGTGAGGAGGGCTCTGTGCAGGTGCAAAGGGGGCGCCTGGCCCTCCCGGGAGGCGTGGAGGCAGGGTGCCTCTCACAGCCAGCCTCTCACTGGGCCTGGGAAGGAGCAGGCCGGTAAGGGATCCCAGGACGGCACAGCCCCCAGAGGAGGGTGCAAGGCAGTGACCCCTGCCCTGGGAGGACCCAGGCCTGGGCTGCAGGAGTGGGGGTGACTGAGCTGCAGGAAAGGGGTCTGAGCGCCCACAGGGAGGCAGGGCGGTGGGGGGGCTGGGGCGGGAGCTGCACGGGACAAAGTGCTCTGCTTGAAGCACAAAGGCCCACACCTCCCTCAGGCTGGAGCCCAGAACAGAGGCCTCGAAGGGCAGAGACCAGGAGCCCAGGAGGGCCCAGCACCGTGACCCTGAGGACGGAGCTGGGAAGTCTGGGAGGGCAGCAGCTTCTGGGCCCACAGCGCAGGGCTCTGCCCGGAGAGGAAGCAGAGAGGCAGGTCTGGGGGCCGGGAGGGTTCGCCGGAAGAGTCAGGACTTGGTTCAAACAGGCGAGTGGCTGCTTGGGCTGGAGAGCTGGCATCCAGAGCCCGAGCCCGGCGTGTGAAGCCCCCGGCCCGGCCATCCCTGTGCTGCGGCCGCAGCCTGGGCGGAGCTGGGCTCTGTTCAGCCGGGAACCGCCTGGCGCAGTGCCCGGCACCATGGAGGCAACAAGCCTGGGCATCGTCCGGGGTTTGTGGTGCATTGGGTTACACGCTGCCAACAGCCCAGCCGCGGGCGCCGGGCGGCAGAGACCGGGCTCGGGCTCCTGGCGAGGCTCAGGCATCCCCCTCTGGCCGCGTGCGGGCCAGTGAATGCCTGAGGCCTTGGCTTTGGAGCTCACGGCCCTAGTTGGGCCCTCCTGGAAAGGGCCCTGATGCCTCAGCGGGCAGGGGCTAGCCAGAGCCAGGCTGGTCCCTGCCAGGAGGTCCAGACAGACTCAGAGGCGACAAGCGCTGCCCAGGAGGCCTGGGTGTCCAGCCAGCGTCTGCCCTCTGGGCTGGGGGCCCTGAGTGACGGGCCTTTGTGTGAAGGTCTAGAGATGACCGCAGAAACGCTGGTGAGCCGAGGGCCGCTTTACCCTCAGTGCGCACGCTGTCTGCCCCTACCCCAGAGACAAGCAAGCGCTGCACGAGTGGAGGGAGCGTGCCCAGGTGATGAGGAGAAGGCCGGAGGAGCCCCCGCGGAGGAGCCCGGTACGTGAGGGCGGGGAGGGGGCGACCCACAGAGGGACCCGGAGCCTGGCAGGCGGGGGGCGGTGGGCTGCGTCTGGGTGAAGGCGTGAAGGCGGCCTGCTTTGCAAAGCCCGTCAGCTCCCGTCCTGTCGTCTACAAGCGCCACCTCATCCATCGGCAGGGCCTTCCTGTCTTCCCAGACTGCGACTCTGTCCCCGTGCAGCCCTGTCTCCCCAGCCCCTGCCGCTCCCCGCCCTCTGTCTGTGTCACCCTCCGCCACGGTGACTTCACGCAGAAAACAGACGGCCGGCTCATCCGCCCTGTCCCCGCCTCCACCAGCCGCCTCCCTGCAGCCCTGCTGCCTGGCCTCGCAGGAGCTCCCTGTGGGTACTCAGACTGCGTCCCCGAAGCTCAACCCTCACCTGCCTGCATTTCAGGCCTGGGTCCTCCGCGAGTGGGTGTCACTGCCCTGCACTGTCCTCTGGGGGGGGCATGCCGTCTTGGGAGCACCCCACTGGCCTCCTCATTCCCAGGCCCAGTGAGGGCTGTCCTCGCCCCCCGCCCCACCCCATCCCTCCCATGGGCCATCGCAAGGCCTGGCCGGTCCTCTCTTGCCCTCCCCAAGCGGCTCTGTCCTGGTGCCCTGGCCTTCTCACTTGCTCTGCTCAGGGCAGCCTTGTGTCTATAGCCCCCTGCCCCTGCGCATGAGACCCCAGTGATGAAGTCACTCTGCCCCTGCCCAGGGGCCCCCTGCACCCCATCTGCGCTGCCCAGGGCCCAGCCCCCCAGGTGTGTCTTCAGAGCGGGGGTGGGGCTGATGACCATCCATCCCCCTCGACCTGCACAGGCTCCCGGCTCCAGGCAGCTGCTGGCCGAACTGTGCGGGCGCCCTGCCCCAGCAGACCACCTGGCCAGCCGTGCGGGACGCGCTGGCCTGTTGTCCCTCTGGAGTCCCTTGGCCTCCCCTGCTCCCCCCGATGCTGATCCGGCAGCAGAAGGGCTTGTGGTCCTGGGCTCAGGGCCCCCAGGCTGACCTCCGGTCCACAGTCCAGGCTACGGCCCGAGACAGGCAGCAGACCTCCTCCCCGCCCCCGGGGCCCAGGAGGCCCATTTCCCCTCCACCTGCATCCACCCCCCCGCCCTCCGCAGCCTCTTCGTGGTGATGAGGGCACCTCCTCCTACCTGGGGCACAGAGGGGATCATCAAGGTGACCCCCAGAGGCCAGGGCCCCACTGCGGGGCTGGATTTAGGCATCGCTGTGACTGGTGGCCGTTGGATGGGGAGCCGCCACGAGCCACTTGTGCCCGAGTGCCCATAACAGGCCACGTGCCGCCTGGACTGTGGTTCAGCGCGCGGCTCGGGGGCACTTGGTACAGTCCTGGCTCTAAGGCGCCGCCTGGTCCACCTGCAGGGCCTTCCCGTCTCCCAGCCTGCGGCTCTGTCCCCGCGCAGCCCTGGCTCCCCAGCCCCTGCCACTCCCCGCCCTCTGTCTGTGTCTGACTTCCGGGACCCCCTGAGTGAGGGCACCCTGCGTGTGCGCCATGACGGTCATTTCCCTGAGCGTCGCGTCCTCGAGGCCTGTGGGCATCGTGGCCTGTGTTGCAGTCTCGTCCTCTTCAGGGCCAAGTGACGTTCCGTGTGTGGACTCTGCCTCTCTGTCCATCCAGCCACGGCCACTGGTTGCTGCCGCCACGGGGCGGCCCTGGCCCAGGGTGCGGTGTCTGCGCAGGCCGGGCGTGTGTTGCTGGAGCTCGCTGCCTTTTCGCATGCTTCCCCCAGCTGGAAATGACTTCCGTGGTGCTGTGCAAAGGGCAGCTTGTCCCATCCTGTATATCTTATGTTTTATGGAGTAATACAGCATCTCGTCACTCCGTCCCTAGGGTTCATAGCATAGGAACTGAAGTGTCTGTAAGCCTGGAGTAGCACTTTGCCTCCTAAGTTAAATGTAACAACGCTGAAACTAAAGATAGGAAGCTAACAGCGGAAGCACTTTTCGTGGCCTGAAATACTACACAGGGAGCTCACTCAGTCGTGTCCGGCTCTGTGCGAGCCCGCGGACTGTAGCCCACCAGGCTCCTCTGTCCATGGGATTCTCCAGGCAAGAATACTGGAGTGGGTTGCCATTTCCTTCTCCAGGGGATCTTCCCAACCGAGGGATTGAACCCAGGTCTCCAGCATTGCAGGCAGACGCTTCAACCTCTGAGCCAAGTCAAACAATGGGAAGATTATTTGTGACATGTATTTGTAATAAAAGGTTAATATCTAATATATAAAGAAAAACCACAAATAGATTTTTTAAAGAGTACAGTAGACAAACCGGCAAAGGGTAGGGCAGGCAGGTCGCAGACAACACCAGAGCCGCTCGCTTCTCAGCGCTCCAGCTGGAGACAGTGGCCAGCAGGCTCAGGGGCAGCCTAAAGAGACGGGGCCGCAGCCCGTCCAGGAGCATGTCTGGGAGAGTTAAAGACACTGAATTCTTGAGAGACCCCCGGGGGCCTGTCTCAGAGGAGTGAGGGCAGCCGTGTGGCGGGCCTGTAGGTGGGGAGCGCGTTAGTGGCCTTCAGTGTCATCTGCAGGGGCAAACGGAGGCAGAGCTGGGACCTCCGCCCACCGCATCCCCCGTCCCTGCGAGCTTGGCAGAGGGGCCGGGCCGGGCTGGCCCGCGGGGACACAGGAGCGCCCGGCCTCCTAGGGCCTGGCTGTGGGCTCTGTCGCCGATGTCCTGTCCGCTCCCCACACCGGTCAGGAAGCTTCCTGTGGCCCAGGCAGGGGCCCGAGCCTCATGACTCACCACCCACTCTTTCAAAAGCGTGGTGTCCTCGTTTTTCATGATGCTCTGAACCCAGCGGCTTTGTCAGCGACCTTGGAGTCCACGGGCTGTGCTCTGGTAACAGCGACACGGGGCTGGGGGTGCAGCCAGAATCACATCCTTCGCGCCTCAAAGGTGAAAGCAGGTGTCTGCATGTAAGAGATGCCCGTTGGACCTGGCGCTTGTTCAGGGGCCGCAGCCGCAGCAGGAGGGCGTGACCTGTGGCCCCGCGTGTGCAGCACCCACTCCCCAGGCAGGAGGTTTTGATTCCGCCTGCGTCTGCGGCAGCCGTCCCAGCAAGGGAGTGGGGGAGAGGAGAAGCTGGCCGCTCCTGCCCCCCCCACCCCCAGCCTTAGGCCCCTTCTGAGGTCAAGCAGGTGCTGCTGGGCTGGAGATGGTGACGCAGGAGGCCGGCCTGGTGACCCACTTAGAGATGACCTGGCAGATTAGCCCTATGTGACCCCCCACCACCCCGGCACCCCCTCCCCAGCCTTCTCCCATCTGAGACTCACCCAGTCCCTGCAGCAGCTGTGTGCCCTGACACACACACGGACACACTTGCACACTTCACACACAGACACATTTGCACACTTCACACAGACACACCCACACAGTCTCTGCAGTAGCTGTGCACCCTGACGCACACAGACACACTTGCACACTTTACACACACAGATGCATTCACACACTTCACACACACACACTTCACGCACACAGACACAGAAACACCCACACAGTCTCTGCAGCAGCTGTACACCCTGATGCACACAGATGCACTCATACACTTCACACACAGTTGCACACTGCACACACAACACACAATCTCTGCAGCAGTTCTGCCCCCTGACACACACACACACTTGCACATTTCACACGCACAGACACACACACTTCACACACTTGCACACTTTACAGACACACAGTCCCTGCATCAGCAGTTCGCCCTGATGCACACGCACACTCACACTTCACACACACAGACGTACTCGGATACTTCAGATGCACAAAGCTAAGCTCCCTGTGCTGGGGCGTCAGTCTGGTTCTCAGGGGTCCAGTGTGGGGCAAGGGCAGCTGCAGGCAGCGCTGGGCGACGGCTCTGCCATGTTGCCTCTCGCGTCCTGGTTACAGGGCTGAAGAGCCGCCAGCTTGTAGCCCTGACGGCAGAAATCTTTCAGGTCCCCGCCAGCAGGAAACTGCTGCAGGATGGCTGGGTTGGGAGGCACGAGGCACAGTTCTGTGGGAGCCCAGGGCACCCCAGCAGAGCAGCGAGAACGCACCCCAACAGCGGGCAGCCGGGCACCTTCAGGAGCGCAGGGTCTGCATAGAGCCCAGAGCCCTGGGCGTCCGCGGGGAGCCAAGGAGGTCAGGGAACACACGGGAGAATTCCACCCGGGCATCCAGGTGTGGCCAGCATGAGGAGCAGGGAAGGGAAAGTTCTGGAACGGAAAACCCAGTAGACAGGAATCAGACAGCGCAGAGGATGGCCACTGTGGGCAGGCGGACGAGCAAACTCAGACGAAACACCCCAGGCCCCGGCGGCCAGGGGTCCGGGGAGGCGCCCAGGCCCCGGTTCTGGTTCTCTAGCGTTGAGTGCTGGGTGATGCCCTAACCCAGACGCTTGAAGGGACTTGCTGTTTTCGAGGTAAACGTCAGTGGTCTGTGGGTTCTCTTCTTGTTTTGTTTTATTTTTAGCTGCACTGGGTCTCGGTTGCTGGGCGCAGGCTTCCTCTAGTTGCCGTGAGCGGAGGCCACTCTCCCCTGGCTCGCGAGCTTCTCGCTGCAGCTTCTCTCTTGTCGCCGAGCCCGGGCTCTGGGCGCAGGCTTCAGGAGCGGTGGCTGGCTCTCTGGCCTTTCAGCACGTTGGGGCACACGGGCTCAGCTGCCCCGTGGCATGTGCACTCCCCCCAGACCAGGGATCAAACCCGTGTCCCCTGCACTGGCCGGTGGATGCCTACCCACTCTCCCACCCAGGAAGGCCTCAGCAGTCCGCGAATCCTTACGGAACCGCGTAGCCTTTATCCTGCTCTCCCTGGCCCGTGCACAGGGCCCCTCCGCCCAGAAGAAGCTGTCACGGCTGCTTCCAGGGAGGGCAGAGAAGATGTCCTGCTGGAGACACTGACAGTCACTGTCCGGAGTTTGTGGGGTCCCTGAGAGCAGTCGGGGCTCACCGGCCTTGGGTGGGCTGCAGGGGGCTAGTTAGGGGACACCCCTGAGCCCCAGCTGTGCCTGCACCGGCGTGGGGGCCGTGAGCTCGCGTGGAGCCAGAGAGGCCCGTCTCTGTCGGAAGAGCTGGCTGCTGCTTCTGGCAGGTTTCAAGCCTGTCTGTGACGGTCCCTCATGTCCTTGACCCCAGCCGACGGGTCTGTAATTCAGGTTTCCGACTGCAGGCTGCTTCCGCTTTCCCCCACTGAGTCGGGCGTGAGCCGCATGCCAGCTTGACTCAGTGATGGAGCACCGCCCAGCAGTGTTGTGCCCACGCCCGGGCCGGGCCATGTCCTGCGCTGCAGCCTCGCCCCCCCCAACCCCGCGCCGGCTGAGGGTTGGGGCCCCAGCGTGAGGGGCGCGAGCGTGCTGTTCCTGGGGCTGCCTTGGCTTCAGCGGCTCTTTTCCTCAAAGGCTCTCGCTGCATCTTCCAGGGGGCAGCAAAGATTGCCTTTGCCACGGACCTGAGAGAGAACGAGAAAATACCGAAGAATCCACCTGGAAGAGTGAAACCGGGCAAAGAGAAGCCGCTGTGAGCATGCCAGGAAATGAGGGTGGCAGCCTCGTCGGTGGCCGGGCATGAGTCCGTCCTCCCAGACATGCCCCTCCGCCCGCCCCGGCCCCTGACCCCTCCACGGGCACCAGCTGTGGTCCGAGGGCCCTGGAGGAAGCTGGCTGTGCTGTGACCTGCGGATGGCGGAGGCTCGTTCCTCCGTCATCCTGGAATTGGAAAAATGTCACGGGTCCATCAGTGGGTTGAGGCAGCCCTATGGGGGTCTGACCTGCAGCGGAGGAGTTGGTGGGGGGTGCTCGCACATCTGGGATCCCACGTCGCCCTCGTGGCCCCTTAGCAAACCCACGGCAGGCCCCGTCTGTGCTCAGACACCCTGCCCCATGGGCAGGACTTTCCAGGGGCTGGGGTCTGAGATGAGGGCAGTCAGCCCCCTCGCCATGGGGTCTGTCCTGAGGACTCAGGCGGCCACTGTGCTGGGGGGTGTCTCAGGGCCCCGACAGGGCTGTGCCCCAGGGTCTAACACCCCCCCATCACGCTCCCAACGTCCTGTGGGGGACAGGGCCATGGGCCTCGCTGAGCAGACCCGTCCAGCGTCACCCTGAGGCCGCGCACTATTCCTATCTGAGGAATTATTAAAACCGCGCGTTCCCGCTGGAGACAGACACCTCCTGCTTCGCAAGGCGCTGAGTGCAGTGTCCTCGGTGTGTAGCGTCTCACGGGAACCTGAGGGTTTAAGGCACAGCAGGTCCGGCAGGAGGGGGCGCAGGAGGCGGCCTGTCCCCTGTGGGTGGGCGCCCGAGGTGAGGGGAGCTGCCCCTCCCGGCTGGGGGGACAGAGGTGCTCCAGGGTGGGCGGGCAAATAGCTGTCCCCGCACCCGTCCCCGCAGTGGCCTCCAAGGGCAGATTCTGGAGGAGACGCGGAAGCCGCAGGCCCAGCAGCTGCACGCGCGGAGGAGCAGGTTCCGGGGGCTGACTCCCCTCGACGTCAGGGGGCCCGCCCGGGACGTGCAGATGGTGAGTGTCCATTGAAGCCCGGAGGGAGCCACACAGGCTCTGACCTTGGGGTTTCCCAGGGCCGCAGGGTCGGAGGGCAGGAAGGAAGCGGAAGCAGCAGGTCCTGAATGGACGAGCCCAGGGGTCTCCCTGAGCCTGAAGACACAGGCCCCCGGGGGCATATGCATCCCGTGTCTCTGGTGGCGCTGTCCTGGGGGAGGGGTCTGGGAGGGTCAGGGAATGTAGGGGGTGGGACGGAAAGGAGACCCGCGCATGATGCACGCCAGGCCTCTGACAGGAGGGGACTGCTCTGACGCTGGGCCCCTGGCTCCCTCCCTCTCCATCTCACCGTTTCCTGGTCCAGCCTACGCGGGGCGGGGCTGGGGGAGGGAAACCCCCAGCAGAGGGGGCTGAGGCTGGCGGGAGTGGGGCCCTCCCCTCGGGGGCAGCTCCAGGCCCAGGGCACAGGCTCTGCCCCCACCGTGCCTCTGTGTCCGGGCTGACCTGAGTACCCGTCTGTCCCAAGGCCCGGAGGCTGCACGATGAAGTACTGAAGCTGAAACTGCGATCGGCCTTGAACAGAAACCACCCGTGCGCTGCCCTGCCCAGGGGCCTGTCGCTCAGGCCGGCTGTGGCCCGGTCCCCTAATATATTTTTTAACCCAAAGTATTAAGAATCTGAACGCGTTTACAGACACTGCCGACGGCGCCTTCTCACCTGGAAGATGCCTGTGGCTCGCGCCCTCCCAGGGCGCCCCTGGCGCAGAGCCTGAGGGTCTGTGCCTCGCTGTCCCCCATCCCACGTTCTGAGCCCGAGGGGTCTGAGCCGCATTAAAAGAGAAGGTGGTGGCGTGTCCTTCAGTCGGTCCCGGTCGCCTCCCTCCCCTCGGGGCCCCCACACCTGCCCTCAGGTCCCCCCGCTCTGTGGGGTCCCCCACCCTGCTCACGGCAGGCCTGGAGAGCCCATGGCTGACTGCAGAGGGTGCCCCCTCCTGCCTGGCTGTGCCGCCCCTCTCCCCTGGAGCTGCCCCCTGAGGGGTCTCCCTGAGCCTGAAGACACAGGCCCCCGGGGGCATATGCATCCCGTGTCTCTGGTGGCGCTGTCCTGGGGGAGGGGTCTGGGAGGGTCAGGGAATGTAGGGGGTGGGACGGAAAGGAGACCCGCGCATGATGCACGCCAGGCCTCTGACAGGAGGGGACTGCTCTGACGCTGGGCCCCTGGCTCCCTCCCTCTCCATCTCACCGTTTCCTGGTCCAGCCTACGCGGGGCGGGGCTGGGGGAGGGAAACCCCCAGCAGAGGGGGCTGAGGCTGGCGGGAGTGGGGCCCTCCCCTCGGGGGCAGCTCCAGGCCCAGGGCACAGGCTCTGCCCCCACCGTGCCTCTGTGTCCGGGCTGACCTGAGTACCCGTCTGTCCCAAGGCCCGGAGGCTGCACGATGAAGTACTGAAGCTGAAACTGCGATCGGCCTTGAACAGAAACCACCCGTGCGCTGCCCTGCCCAGGGGCCTGTCGCTCAGGCCGGCTGTGGCCCGGTCCCCTAATATATTTTTTAACCCAAAGTATTAAGAATCTGAACGCGTTTACAGACACTGCCGACGGCGCCTTCTCACCTGGAAGATGCCTGTGGCTCGCGCCCTCCCAGGGCGCCCCTGGCGCAGAGCCTGAGGGTCTGTGCCTCGCTGTCCCCCATCCCACGTTCTGAGCCCGAGGGGTCTGAGCCGCATTAAAAGAGAAGGTGGTGGCGTGTCCTTCAGTCGGTCCCGGTCGCCTCCCTCCCCTCGGGGCCCCCACACCTGCCCTCAGGTCCCCCCGCTCTGTGGGGTCCCCCACCCTGCTCACGGCAGGCCTGGAGAGCCCATGGCTGACTGCAGAGGGTGCCCCCTCCTGCCTGGCTGTGCCGCCCCTCTCCCCTGGAGCTGCCCCCTGACCCCCAGACCCGTCCCAGACCCCCGGGGGCCATCACTCAGAGTCACCCGACTTAGCCTCTTGCGCTGAACATGCGATGACGTGAGGTGAGGGCTTGATCCAGAAAACACCTTTGACTCCACCTGACAGACACAGGGTGACTCAGAGTCGCGATTCCTTCTTGTGTCAATTTTGTAGATATGTTTCTCGGTGATTTTTTCCATTGCACCCCAGTTGTCTGGTTTATCAGCATAAAATTCTTGGTAATCTTCTCATTCGGCGTTTTCTCAGTCGCTGAGGGCCTGTAACGTGTCCCCCTCGTTGTTGATCAGGTGCCGTCCTCCTTAATCTCGCCGGGGCTCATCACTTCCGTTAGTCCTTTTGAACCATCACCATGGGCTTTGCCGAGGGGCTCTTGTGTTCTCTGTATCACCAGCTTCTGTCCTCGCCTCTGCTCTTTGGGTTTGGTTCGTGCCTAGAGGGAACTTTCCCACCTTGATTGTGTCAAAAAGGAAGGAACATGTAACATCCATACCCGGGGCTCCCAGCTCAAGAAGCCAGATGGGTCCGTGACTTGCTGCTGTGTAACAAGTTACTGCGAAACAAAGCAGCTGGGAAGGTAGGTAAATAATAGTGAATAATTGTAGTGCGTGTTATTATATAGTGTGTAACATCTGAGAAGACTCTTGATGTCCCTTGGCCTGCAAGGAGATCAGTCAATCCCAAAGAAAATCAACCCCGAATGAAATTCACTGGAAGGACTGATGCTGAAGCTCCAGTACTTTGGTCACGTGATGTAAAGAGCCAACTCATTGGAAAAGACCCTGATGCTGGGGAAGATTGGAGGTGGGAGGAGAAGGGGGTGACAGAGGATGAGGTGGTTGGATGGCATCACCGACTCGATGGACATGCTGCTGCTGCTGCTGCTAAGTCGCTTCAGTCGTGTCTGACTCTGTGCGACGCCATGGACTGCAGCCCACCAGGCTCCTCCGTCCTTGGGATTTTCCAGGCAAGAGTACTGGGGTGGGGATGAGTTTCAGCAAACTCTGGGAGATGGTGAAGGACAGGGAGGCCTAGTGTGCTGCAGGGTCCCAGAGAGTCGAACGTAACTTAGCAACTGAACAACAACAAGTATAACACATTATTATATTCAGTTCCATTCCGTTCAGTCTCTCAGTCGTTTCCGACTCTGCCACCCCATGAATCGCAGCTCGCCAGGCCTCCCTGTCCATCACCAGCTCAATGTTATTTGACAATAATCAGTATCTACTCTCTCCGGGTCCTGAGGGTCAGGGTTGGAGCAGCTGGGCTGGTGTTCCTGGTACACTCGGGCCGTGGGAGGGCCCGTGGGGTCTGAAGGCTGGGCTGGAGGGTCTGGCTTGCTGTGAGCCCCAGTCCTGTGACGTGTATGGAGACAGGCTTTACAGTTGTGACACGGCTTCTGTTGGGAAATGTGCCGTGTGACTCACCAAGCGTCTCTTGGCGGCGGTCGGAGGCGGTGCGTGCGCGTGACAGGTCGTCCCCTGCGTCTTCGGGGCCTGCGCCTCTCGTCCTGTGTGCCGGGCGCCGCTGCCAGCCACGGCGGGGGCGCGGGTCCCCCTTTGGCCGTGTCAGCTGCTGCTGGGCGTGGTCTGGACTCCGCTGTCCGATGCCGGCACACCCGGGGCTGCTTTGTCTCCCTGTGGAACTAAGCTTCTCGCCAGGAGGAAGCATGTCTTCATCCCTCGCTCCACGCTTCCTGCCCTAAGGTCCCTCGTGCCCGTCACTGACACGGGCGCCACCGCGGCGCCAGGGGCGCTGACACCCTCATCCAGTCCTCCTGTGTCTTTATGCGGAGAGGACGTCTCAGGTGAACATCTTATGCTGGGCCTTTCTTCCTTTCTCCAGCCTGACAGTCTCTGTCCTCTCATTACACCCTTATGTTTATACGGGTGATTCTAAGTCTCCCATGTTGATACTCATGGAAGGACTGATGCTGAAGCTGAAGCGCTAATATTTTGGCCCCTGATGTGAAGAGCTGACTCATTGGAAAAGACCCTGATGCTGGGGAAGATTGGAGGTGGGAGGAGAAGGGGGCGACAGGGGATGAGATGGTTGGATGACATCACCGACTCAATGGACATGAGTCTGAGTGAGCTCTGGGAGTTGGCGATGGACAGGGAGGCCTGGCGTGCTGCAGCCCATGGGGTCGACTGAACAGCGACACGCTACTATTTGTCGGAATGGGTCTCATGGTTTTGTTCCTGTATTCTTCCCTTGCTGTTCTCTGATGTTAAATTTTTTTTAATATAAAGTGATTTGGGGCTCCCCTGGTGGCTCAGTGGTGGAGACTGTGCTGCCAGGGCAGGAGACACGGGTGCACCCTGGCCTGGGAAGAGTCTGTCTGCATCGCAGCAACGAAGCCGACGCGCCGCAAGTGTGGAGCCTGTGCTCTCGAGCCCGGGAGCTGGACTGCTGAGCCCCTGCGCCCCGGAGCTAAGCTCCGTGACGCGAAGCCCCCTCCACCACAGCCAAACGTACGCAGCAGCGGAAACCCAGCACAGCCAGATAACTAAGTAAGTAAATAAAAATTATAAAACATGCAGGTCATGAAAAAAAGAACGCAAAACTTCATGAACTAGAAAAAAGCATCAATAAAACAAGTTTTCAAAATTTTTTTAAAAAACATTTTTTGATGTGGACCATTTTTTTAGTCTTTATTGAATGCTTATTACAGTGTTGCTTCTGATTGATGTTTTGACTATTTTGGCGCCAGAACCACATGAGATCTTAGCTCCCTGACCAGGGATCAAACCCACATTCCCTCCATTGCAAGGTGAATTCACCACCGCTGGACTACCAGGGACGTCCCTAAAACCATTTTTTTTTTGGAAAATTATTTTAAAAATTTAATCTGGGGCAGCAGAGAGGGAAGGGAAGGGAAGCTGTGGGGTCAGGGGACACGGGGAACAACACACACGTCTAATTTTCCAAAATGAAGAGAGAAGGTAGAGTCGTAACTCTTAACAGGATGCAGAGCCCAGGGAACTTCAGATGAGCAGCGAGAAGAGCGGAGGGAATCGCCGGCCAGCAGAGCAGACAGATGCAAAGATGGAAGGGTACCAGCCATCTCGTGGAGTTTTTGGGGGGTGTCGGTATCACAGTTTATCTTTTGAATTGATTTTGTTGGACTACACTTGCTTTACAGAGCGTCACTTTCTGAGCTCCAGCAAAGTGAAGCAGCTCTGGGCACGTGTCCCCGCTCTGTTTTGGATTTCCTTCCCGCGCGGGCCCTTGTCGCCACAGGGCCCCAGGCAGAGCTCCCTGTGCTCCCTGCAGCTTCTCATTGTTGCTGCTCAGGCGCTGAGTTGTGTCCAGCTCTTTGCAGGCCTGTGGACCGCCGCTTTTCCCAGCATCAGGGTCTTTTCCAATGTCAGTTCTTCACATCAGGTGGCCAGACTATTTGAGGTGCAGCTTCAGCATCAGTCCTCAGGACTGATTTCCTTCAGAATGGACTGGTTGGATCTCCTTGCAGTCCAAGAGACTCTCAAGAGTCTTCTCCAACACCACAGTTCAAAAGCATCAATTCTTCGGTGCTCAGCTTTCTTTATAGTTCACCTCTCACATCCATACATGACTACTGGGAAAACCATAGCTTTGTCTAGACGGACCTTTGTCAGCAAAGTAATGTCTCCTTTTTAATATGCTATCTAGGTTGGTCATAGCTTTTCTTCCAAGGAGCCAAGCGTCTTTTAATTTCATGGCTACAGTCACCATCTGCAGTGATTTTGGAGCCCAAAAAAATAGTCCCTCACTGTTTCCATTGTTTTCCCATCTATTTGCCATGAAGTCAAGTGGGCCTTAGAAAGCATCACTACGAACAAAGCTAGTGGAGGTGATGGAATTCCAGTTGAGCTGTTTCAAATCCTGAAAGATGATGCTGTAAAAGTGCTGCACTCAATATGCCAGCAAATTTGGAAAACTCAGCAGTGGCCACAGGACTGGAAAAGGTCAGTTTTCATTCCAATCCCAAAGAAAGGATTTTCTTGAAGAGATCTCTAGTCTTTCCCATTCTGTTCTTTTCCTCTATTTCTTTGCATTGATCACTGAAGAAGGCTTTCTTATCTCTTCTTGCTATTCTTTGGAACTCTGCATTCAGATGCTTATATCTTTCCTTTTCTCCTCTGCTTTTTGCCTCTCTTCTTTTCACAGCTATTGTAAGCCCTCCCCTTAGGAAGCATCAATACAACCAAAACACGTTGAGGTGATGGATTCCCCATGAGCTTTTTCAAATCCTAAAAGATGATGCAGTAAAAGTGCTGCACTCAATATGCCAGCAAATTTGGAAAACTCAGCAGTGGCCACAGGACTGGAAAAGGTCAGTTTTCATTCCAATCCCAAAGAAAGGCAATGCCAAAGAATGCTCAAACTACTGCACAATTGCACTCATCTCACATGCTAGTAAAGTAGTGCTCAAAATTCTCCGAGCCAGGCTTCTGCAATATGTGAACCGTGAACTTCCTGATGTTCAAGCTGGTTTAAGAAAAGGCAGAGGAACCAGAGATCAAATTGACCACATGCGCTGCATCATGGAAAAAGCAAGAGAGTTCCAGAAAAACATCTATTTCTGCTTTATTGACTATGCCAAAGCCTTTGACTGTGTGGATCACAATAAACTGTGGAAAATTCTGAGAGAGATGGAAATACCAGACCATCTGACCTGCCTCTTGATAAACCTATATGCAGGTCAGGAAGCAGCAGTTAGAACTGGACATGAAACAACAGACTGGTTCCAAATAGGAAAAGGAGCACATCAAGGCTGAATATTGTCACCCTGCTTATTTAACTTCTGTGCATGAGAAAGGCATGCCTGGATGAAACACAAGCTGGAATCAAGATTGCCAGGAGAAATATCAATAACCTCAGATATGCAGATGACACCACCCTTATGGCAGAAAGTGAAGAGGAGCTAAAAAGTTTTCTGATGAAAGTGAAAGAGGAGAGTGAAAAAGTTGGTTTAAAGCTTAACATTCAGAAAACGAAGATCATGGCATCTGGTCCCATCACTCCATGGGAAATAGATGGGGAAACAGTGGAAACAGTGTCAAACTTTATTTTGAGGGGCTCCAAAATCACTGCAGATGGTGACTGCAGCCATGAAATTAGAAGACGCTTACTCCTTGGAAGAAAAGTTATGACCAACCTAGACAGTATATTCAAAAGCAGAGACATTGCTTTGCTGACTAGGGTCTGTCTAGTCAAGGCTATGGTTTTTCCAGTGGTCATGTATGGATGTGAGAGTTGGACTGTGAAGAAGGCTGAATGCCGAAGAATTGATGCTTTTGAACTGTGGTATTGGAGAAGACCCTTGATAGTACCTTGAACTGCAAGGAGATCCAGCCAGTCCATTCTGAAGGAAGTCAGCCCCAGGATTTCTTTGAAGGGAATGATGCTAAAGCTGAGACTCCAGTACTTTGGCTACCTCATGCGAAGAGTTGACTCATTGGAAAAGACTCTGATGCTGGGAGGGATTGGGGGCAGGAGGAGAAGGGGACGACCGAGGATGAGATGGCTGGATGGCATCACGGACTCGATGGACATGAGTCTGAGTGAGCTCCAGGAGATGGTGATGGACAGGGAGGCCTGGCGTGCTGTGATTCATGGGGTCTCAAAGAGTCAGACACGACTGAGTGACTGAACTTGCTGATCTGAACTGAATACGATTTTTCAAGCATGGTCAGGATCAGGAAAATATTATATATATTGAAGACGAAAATCAATAGATGAAAACATCATATAGAAGTGACATATATAATAGAATTAATAGACGAGGACATAAAAACTATTATTGTAGCTGTATTCCATACATCCAAAAATGGAGAAAGCTTAAGTTGCTTAGTTGTGTCCAACTCTTTGTGACCCCATGAACTGTGGCCCACCAGGTGTCTCTGTCCATGGGGTTTCCTAGGCAAAAATACTGGAGTGGGCTGCCATTTCCTTCTCCAGGATAAACATACCAAGAAAAGAACAAATTTGAATTCCCAGAGATAAAAATGACAATGTCTAACATAAGAATTACACTGAGTGGAAGTAAGAACAAGTATTACAGAAGATTAGTGAATTTATAAGACATAGCAATAGAAACTATCCAAAATGAAAAACAAAAAAAGACCTGAAAAGAACAGTACATCAGTGAGCCTGAGATAACATTCCATTTCATTTCTGTGTATTAACAGTGAACAGTTGCTAATACACAATTGTTTAAAGCTATACACTGAAATGTTCAGAATGTTGCTGAGAGAAATTAAAGAAGATCTAAATAATAGAAAAGAAAGACCCAAACTTAAACATCCAATATTAAGATGTCAGTTCTCTCCATTAAGTTCCGTACAGGCGCTTGGTCATGTCTGACTCTTTGCAACCTCATGGACTGAAGCACACCAGCCCTCCCTGTCCATCATCGACTCCTAGGCTTTACTCAAACTCATGCCCATTGAGTCCGTGATGCCATATAACCATCTCATCCTCTGTCATACCCTTTTCCTCATGCTTTCAATCTTTCCCAGCATCAGGGTCTTTTCCAGAGTCGGTTCTTTGCATCAGGTGGCCAAAGTATTGGAACTTCAGCTTCAGCATCAGTCCTTCCAATGAATATTCAGGACTGGTTTCCCTTAGGATGGACTGATTTGATCTCCTTTCTGTCCAAGGGACTCTCAAGAGTCTTCTTCAACACCAGAGTTCAAAACCATCAATTCTTTGTCACTCAGCTTTCTTTATAGTCCAACTCTCACATTCATACATGACCACAGGAAAAAACAGAGTTTTGACTAGACGGGCCTTTGTTTGTAAAGTAATGTCTCTGCTTTTTAATATGCTGTCTAGGCTGGTCATAACTTTTCTTCCAAGGAGTAAGCGTCTTTTAATTTCATGGCTGTAATCACTACCTGCAGCGATTTTGAAGCCCCCCACAAAATAAAGCCTGCCACTGTTTCGATTGTTTCCCCATCTATTTTTCATGAAGTGATGGGACTAGATGCCATGATCTTTGTTTTCTGAATGTTGAGTTTTAAGCCTACATTTTCACTCTCCTCTTTCACTTTCATCAAGAAGCTTTTTAGTTCTTTCTGCCATAAGGGTGGCATCATCAGCATACCTGAGGTTAATTATATTTCTCCTGGCACCTGATTCCAGCTTGTGCTTCATCCAGCCCAACATTTCTTATGAGGCACTCTGCATATAGGTTAAATAATTAGGGTGACAATATACAGCCTTGACATACTCCTTTCCTGATTTGGAACCAGTCTGTTTTTCCATGTCCAGCTCTCACTGTTGCTTCTTAATCTGCATACACATTTCTCAGGAGCCAGGTCAGGTGATCTGGTATTCCCATTTCTTGAAGAATTTTCCACAGTTTGTTGTGATCCACACAGTCAAAGGCTTTGGCAGAGTCAATAAAGCAGAAGTAGATATTTTTCTGGAACTCTCTTTTTCAATGATCCAACAGATGTTGGCAATTTGATCTCTGGTTCCTCTGCCTTTTCTAAATTCAGCTTGAACATCTAGAAATTCACAGTTCACATACTGCTGAAGCCTGGCTTGGAGCATTTTGAGCATTACTTTATTAGCGTGTGAGAGAGTGCAATTTTGTCATAGTTTGAGCATCAACATCAGAACAAGACCTAGTTTCCCCCTCAGTCAGTCTCGCCCTTCAGAAAGCTTTCATAAGCCTCTAATCTTATCCATCAGAGGGCAGACAGACTGAAAACCACAGTCACAGAAAACTAACCAGTCTGATAGTATGGAACACAGCCTTGGCTCACTCACTGAAACTATAAGCCATGCTGTGTAGGGCCACACAAGGTGAATAGGTCATGGTAGAGAACTCTGACAAAAAATGATCCATTGGAGAAGGGAATGGCAAACCACTTTAGTATTCTTGCCTTGAGAACCCCATTAACAGTAGGAAAAGACAAAAAGATAGGATATTGAAAGATGAACTCCCCAGGTCAGTTGGTACTCAATATGCTACTGGAGATCAGTAGAGAAATAAGAAAGAAAGAACAGAATGAAACTATAAGCCATGCTGTGTAGGGCCACACAAGGTGAATAGGTCATGGTAGAGAACTCTGACAAAAAATGATCCATTGGAGAAGGGAATGGCAAACCACTTTAGTATTCTTGCCTTGAGAACCCCATTAACAGTAGGAAAAGACAAAAAGATAGGATATTGAAAGATGAACTCCCCAGGTCAGTTGGTACTCAATATGCTACTGGAGATCAGTAGAGAAATAAGAAAGAAAGAACAGAAGGAGCCAAAGCAAAAACAACACCCAGTTGTGGATATGACTGGTGATGGAAGTAAAGTCTGATACTGTAAAGAGCAGTATTGCATGGGAACCTGGAATGTTGGGTCCATGAATCAAAGCAAATTGGAAGTGGTCAAAGAGGAGATGGCAAGAGTCAACATTGACATTGTAGGAATCAGGGAACTTAAAACGTACTGGAATGAGTGACTTTAACTCAGATGGCCATTATATCTACAACTGTTGGCAAGAACCCCTTAGAAGAAATGGAGTAGCCCTCATAATTGACAATAGAGTCTGAAATGCAGTACTTAGATGCAGTCTCAAAAAGGACAGAATGATCTTTGTTCACTTCCAAGGTAAATAATTCACTATCACAGTAATTCTCTCCATAGTCCTATGTAAATTTTTTTTTATATCCAATGTAATCTCAATTAAAATCCTCTCAAAGTTTTTTGCAGAAATTGACAAGCTGATTCTAAAATTCATATGGAAACTCAAAGTGAGTAGGATAGCCACATTTTGACAAAGAAAATAAATCTGAAGGGTTTACACTACCTGATTTTAAGACTTATTTAGATACAGTAACTAGGCCTATGGTACTTGTCTAAGAATAGACAAATAGATCAATCAAACAGAATATAGAACACAGAATTAGAACTAAACATTGAATTTTGAGGAAAAAAAGAAGAAAGTTTAGTGGCTGAAGGATAGTCGTTTCAATAACGTGTCAAAAAATTGGATATCTGTATGCAAAAGCATGAACTTTAATCCACACCTCTTACGTATATAAAAATTAACTCAAATGATTTATGAAACTAACTGTAAATCCTAAAGCTACAAATCCTTTTGGGAGAAAATCTAAGAAAAATATATGTAGTCTGAGTTAGGCAAATATTTTTAATATAGTGAATATAGTGAAGTCGCTCAATCGTGTCTGACTCTTTGCGACCCCGTGGACTGTAGTTTACCAGGCTCCTCTGTCCATGGGATTTTCCAGGCAATAGTCCTGGAGTAGATTGCCATTTCCTTCTCCAGGGGATGTTCCCAATCCAGGTATGGAACCCAGGTCTCCCGCGTTGTAGACAGACACTTTACCATCTGCGCCACCAGGGAAGTCTAAATATTTCTAAGGGGCCCAAGAATGTTTGGAGGTATTATACACGTGTTTGTGAACTTGATTGTGGTGATGTTTCTATGATGTATATATGTCAGCCCTTAGTCACATAGTTTTATTTGTGCATTTTGCTATCTTTCAAAAATCTGTTAATTTTTTTTAATGGAAAAATTTCCTTTACTTTTATATTAACACATTATTGACGGAAATTTTTGGAGAAATCCTCAGTGGCCAGCAATTTGTTATGTAAGTAAATATTAAAAGACTCTGGTCAAAACTGTTTAGGTAATAAAAGACATATTAATAATCTCTGTCAATAAGCTGTTAACTGAGGCTGTAAGGATTAAAATTAAAGTGAATTTACCCCACAATGAAAAGAGAAGTATTTATACAGAACTACTTTAGCAGTGACCCAACCTGGCAAGCGACTTCCTATTAGTCACTCTGAGAGTATACAGGCAAGGTTTGAAGCCTGATCAGGAGTGGTCAATGAAGGAGGGATTTCCTTAGAGATCGAGCACTGTTAGAGACCTTTGCTACTGTTCCCCCCCCCCATAG
>SJYC01084230.1:0-47970 GCA_006408675.1 Madoqua kirkii | reverse complement strand
ATTATCCAGGTCGTGAAGATCTTTTTTGTACAGTTTTTCTATGTATTCTTGCCACCTCTTCTTAATATCTTCTGCTTCTGTTAGGTCCATACCATTTCTATCCTTTATCAAGCCCATCTTTGCATGAAATGTTCCCTTTGTATCTCTAATTTTCTTGAATAATAATTTTATTTATTGTTATGTATATTGAGATCATTTTTCCTCTTGACTTACTTTTGGTCAGAAATATTTTTCTAAGCCTTTCCCCATCATGTAAATTGCTAAATTTGTTGAAATAAATGTACCTGGCATCCAGGTGATTCACCTTGTTGTCACTGTTACCCTGCTGCCTGTCCTGGTGTGTATCAGTAGCTGAGTGGAGTACACGTGGTTTGGAAAATCATGGGGGATGAGAACTGATAACACAGGGATGACAGCCTGGCATTCCCCAGTAAGTCAGTAATGGAGCCCTGCAGAGGCGAAGCCCAGCTGAATGTGCTTTGCATTCAGAATGGGAGATAGAGGTGGATATGATAGCAACTAAGTACTTGACTAGCAGCAATGGAGTGTGCTAAAATTTATCATTTTATTCTTCCTGTTGCATGACCATGTACCATTAACCTACGGAAAAATGATCACCGTTATCATCTAGGAACAGTTTCCAGAAGTCTTTGAAGTAGAGTATATGTTTGCCTCATGCAATACTACAAGAACCAGACCCAAAATTATTTCGGTTTTAAAGTTAAGTCAAATCAGCCCTCTGAAACTGAAGTCAAGAGATTAGACATGACTTTGGCACATATTAATAATTTGAGTCACTTTTCTAATAAGCTTCAAAAATCTTTCAAACTGCTGAATGTAATGCTGACATCAGGTAGTACTGAGCAAGCTACTAAAGAATCTCATTTAAAAAGTAAATATGATCAAGGAGTTTGCAGATTTTTCACGTTTGGGAATTAAAAGAAATGTAAGTCAAAACCTAAGTCATTAAGTCATAAAATGCTAATGACAGACCTCCAGGCAACCACACCAATAGTCTTTACTCGTCAGAGTGTCACTAACTCTGGAATACTTTAGCAGAATGATCCTGGTCTGTTTAATTTTGCAGGTAACACACAAATTCAGATCTATGGTTTTAGAAGTTGACTTCCTGGAAAATATTGTTTAAGTTATGCAATTATTCTAACATCAGATTTAGATAGCTCGTTAATAATTCATGTTTGTGTATTGGTGTTCTCACATATAAACTTAAAGATCTCATGTTAAATCAGGATCAGAATGAATCCTAATACTATCAAAAGAGTATTTGATTTAACATTACTAGTCTGAACTTCTTCATGTCTGTGTGTCTCTGCCTTTCTATATCCTTAGAATTATTAGTAAATTCTAATAATGTAGTCGAAGTCTCTCAGTTGCGTCTGACTCTTTGCGACCCAATGGACTATACAGTTCATGAAATTCTCTAGGCCAGAATAGTGGAGTAGGAAGCCTTTCCTTTCTCCAATGAATATTCCCATCTCAGGGATCGAATCCAGGTCTCTCACACTGCAGGTGAAATTTTTTTCCAGCTGAGCCACAAGGGAAGACTAAGAACACTGGAGTGTGCTGGGGTCCAGCCCCGGTGGATCCAGGGAATTCTAAGCGGGGACGGTGTTGGCAAGGAAATTTTATTTATTTATTAATATAAGATTAAATCAGGAAGAAATAGTATAGTAGGAAATTTAGGCAGAGAAAAGAGGCTGAATAACTTGGTTATGTGGAAAGCCAACAAAGGAACTCTATGTCGGCCACCGGCGCCGTTTGAATATGGGAGAGCGCCGCGCCCTGGGCTCTCTTTCTCACGGATCTTAGAGGCCAGGACAAGTAAGTAGACATGATGAGCCTCGATGTTCCAAGGGAATTCAGCCAGAAAAGGGGAGAAAAGAACGACATGGGGAAGCCCAGCATCGGTGCAAGACTCCAAAAGCTATTTTTCAAAATCAGCTTATAGACCTAAGTAGTACATAATGGAAGATGCAGAGTTATGCAGGGGCAGCAGTCCTGACCCTCTCTGAATATCTTCTTGTAACAAAAGGTCTCAGGTGATTCACATCATCTTCTGACCAGGAGGCTTGCTAACACTTGTTTGGCTCTCTTTCTTAATGAATGTTAGTCTGTTTCCCTGAATTGTTTTTCTTTAATCTGCATCTCCTTAAACCACTAAAGTTACATCTCTATAGAACAAAGCACAGTGGGTTATAACAAAGAAGGTACTTAACTCAAAGATCTAATGTTGCTAATACCAGGTCTACTACCTATTTTATATATATATACCAACTATATCAACAAACAAAAGATATGAAAATTTGGCAGCAAGTATTGGCTCAACAACTGAAACCTTTTCTAATGATTTTGACTCCTCGGAAGCTCATACATTCCTAGGATGATTTAAGCTTCCTGTGCCTCCCACGGTCGAGAGGCCTCAAACAATCACGTATGCAGCTGTACGAGCCCTGCAGGCAGGCTAGAAAGCCATCCGAGGGGTTTTTGGATTGAAACACCCTTTCAAATGCAGAAAACTTAAGCCCTGAGATGACTGCTTCCCAGAGAATATCAGAAGAGAGGAAAAGCGGAGTGCAGAGGCCGGCAGAGTCTTATTTTGGGGGGCGCGGGGTGGGTGCTCAGGAAATGCCGTGGGGAATCCCTGAAGTTTGATCACGCCCTGCGTATGCCAGACTTCCTTCCACGTGACCCTGTCATGGGTGGGATTCCTCACACTGGCTCCCGGCAGGAGTGGGTAGCCTATCCCTTCTCCAGCAGATCTTCCTGAACCAGGTATTTAACCAGGGTCTCCTGCATTGTGGGTGGATTCTTTACCAACTTAGCTATCAGGGAAATCTCTAATACTGTATATGTTCCCAAATTTGTGGATATGATTTACAGTCTTTCTCTTCATGTTTTCTTGACAATCCAGGACTTAAAATCGTGGTTTCCGAAAGCTATATGGATATTTTTATCCATATTTTAAATGTATACAATGCTATAGAGTCAGATTGTATTTAATTTATATATTTTAAAGGTTTAAATAAGCAAAGTTTCAAAATTGAATATCAATATCTTTTTTTCAAAATGAAAAAATTACCCTAGAATTTTATGGTATATTCCAGCAAATAACATAAGTGAAATTCATATTAAAGTTATTCAAAAGCATTTGGTTAACCATGCTACGTTTAACATTTTTATATTGCTCAGTAGAAGTTCTAACAGAATTCTCAAAGTTAACAGCATCTTTTCCCAGTGTTTGTTATTCATCTTACTTTTCAGGAGTAAAAAAGATAAATCTAGTAATTCATTGTTTGAATTGATGGACCTCTATGAGCTAAAAACTTAAAAATGGCCTTCACACTATTTTCAAAATTTCTAAAAACTAGAATAATAGAAACTCTCTATTCTAAATATCAAATGATTTTGCTTTTGACCAGATGGTATCAGTTTGGTAAAGTTACAGTTTTTACTTTGTGTTATTTGGAAGCTCTGATTGGTATTAGGGAAAAACAGAATATAGCATGGCATGCTCACGTCTGAGTGTGCATTAACCTAGAAAGGCCACAAGTTTTGAAAACACATTCTGCTGTAAAACCCTAATTTTGAAAAACAAATCAGTGAAACTAAGGAAAGCAAATACTATGAATACGCATATCCGAATATGACTATTCTCTACATATCTGTGTTTGCAAATGCTTTCATAATCTTATACAAAGGAATTGAGATTTCAAAATAAAATATTGATCTCCATTACTGCAATAAAGTAATATTGGGGGAGAAAAAAGAGGAAAAATTAAGCTATCTTTTCATTAAATCTTTGTGTTGATTTTTTTAATCAGCATGAATTACCTTTGTGAGCAAAAGATATTTAACAAAAATATGGAAATAATAAAAAGGAGCCTTTATTTATGAAACATTTTGGCCATCAGTAACATATTTCTGTATCTAAGTCACTAAGTCCTAGGGCTGGAAAAAGATTTAAATGCATAAAGCAATGTTTCTTTGGAACTGTGGAGCACGGCATTTTCTATCAAGTTTTTCAAATGAATTACGCCAACCAGCAAAAACACGGCTCGAGTGGCTTATCTTTAAAATAAAAAGTAATTTTCCTCAGCTTGTTGCTCATCGTAACGCCTTTTCCTCTCTTGAAATAATTACAGGAAATAAGAATGTTTTCTGTCTCTCTTGTTTTCAGCATAAGCCTCTTCATTTGTCTTACTTTGTATCAGGAAAATTTCCCATAGAGCTATGCATAATAGTTCAATATTAACTCAGACTTTTCTCCAAGTTTGCTTTTCTCTATTCAGTGTCTTGGGACATGCTGGCAATGAATTTGCTCTCCAAGAGCTCAAATCTGTCTTTATGGTGAAGAGGAATTATTCCATCTTTAAGAATTCCATTCCATGGGACTATTTTCATCTGCGGTTAATAGCATCACAGACACACAAAATATAGATTTACGGAGTGCCTTTTCTGTGTCAAACATTGTCTTAAGTGTTTTCATGTATTTTCATTGATTCTTCAAACAAACCTGCTTAGGCAATATATTATCTCCATTTATCAATTAGGAAACTTGAGGCCAGAGAAATGGGTAAAGGATATTTTTAATGTAATATGGAAACAAAAACTGAGCCCAAGCAATTTGATGCCAAAGGTATATTCTCTACAGTGTTCTTGTTTAGTTGTTTTGTCCAACCCTTTTACAGTCCCACAGACTGTAGCTTGCCAGCCTCCTCTGTTCATGGGATTTCCCAGGCAAGAATACTGGAGTAGGTTGCCACTTCCTTCTCCAGGGGATCTTCCAGCCCCGGGGATCGCATGGGCATGCCCTGCATTGGCAGGCAGATTCTTTACCACTGAGCCACCTGGCAAGCCAATACCATGTGCATTCGTACTCAAATTCTGTTAAAAATGTGAAGACTTAAAGCAAAGACAAGGAGAGACATTACTGAGAACACTATGATTACTGCCAATAAGATGAACAAAACATTCCCTATGGTGATTACAAGAATGTTGGTTTATTTCTAAACTCCTTAGGTGTAAAATTTTCTTTATTCAGACTCTGCAGCATATTTTTAAAGTCATGACCTTTAAGTAAAACCAATATATAGTTCTTTTCTTAACTGAATCTGTTATCTGGAATTTCTAGCATAAGAGACTTAATTTAATTTTTTTAAGTACACATACTCTGTATGGAATAATAACTAAAAGTAATTGAACTGTGTTTGCTTTACTACAATTCATATGTAGATGGTTTGTTTACCTGCTGTGATGCTGTGATTTAAAACAAGGAAGATATATTTAAATTTATAGTCTTCTTTTCTGACACAGGGCTCCTAAAGTCTTTGAAACTTCTTGTGTGATGAGAGTGATAAATCTGTCATTTGTTATATTAATGAAGTTGCTTTTGGAATGCTAATGTGTCACAGAATGGTGGGGGCAGATCACCAGGTGAGCCACCTGTGTGATTAGAGGCTTGGAGCTTCCAGACCTGTTTCCCTGGTCCTCAGGGAGCTGGGACCGGGTGAAGGTTGAATCACTCTCTGATGGCTAATGATTTAATCAATTATGTCTATGCAATGAAGCCTCCACAAAACCCCAAAAGAACTGAGTTCAGAGAGCATCCAGATTGGTGGACACAAGGAAATTTGTGGAGCCAGGCATTCCTACAGAGTGCATGGGCACCCCTTCCCAGATACCTCACCCTCAGCATCTCTTCTGCTTGGCTATTTCTATGTTGTATCCTTTTACAGTAAATCAGCATCCAGGGACTAAATAGATATTCTGAGTTCTATGAGCCACTCTCGGCCCCCAAGGAAAGGGATCTTGGGAACTTCTGGCTTATACTTGGGTAGAGAGATGTGCATATAACAATTGGGCTTGCAACTGACTGAGGTGCAGAGGGTAGTGAGATGGGGTGGTGAGGCTGGTAGGATGTGGGTAGTGCAGTCTTGCAAGACTGAACTCTTAACCTTTGGAATCTGATGCTATCTCCAGCTGATGTCCCGAGAACTGCTTGTGGGAGGAAACTACCCGCACAATCACCCCCACAATATTTTAAAATTGGTTGCAGAACATAGAAGAGCTGCTTGTATAATTCCCTTATTCAATTATGATCAAGCTTGAACATATCATCTTAGAGACCATGGCTATTGTCTACTTATCCACATCTTGTCCAGCTTTAGTCTTAAAAAATTACATATAAGTAGCTACTGTGCTGTGTGCTTAGACACTCAGTTGTGTCCAACTCTTTGCAACCCCATGAACTGTAGCCGACCACGCTCCTCTGTCATGGAGATTCTCCAGGGAAGAATATCGGAGTGGGTAGCCATGCCCTCCTTCAGGGGATCTTCCCAACCCAAGGATCAAACCCAGGTCTCCCACACTGCAGGTGGATTATTTATGTCTGAGCCACCAGGGATGCCCAAGAATACTGGAGTGGGTAGCCTAACCCTTTCTCACATATATGCATCTATACACACAGAAATATATGTTATATTGCATTATAGTAGATATGTATATTAGAATATGCTACAAGTAAAGATAATTTCTTAAGTAATCCATTGAGGTAGAGTTATCTGAGATACCGCAAAGATGAGGAAAAGGTAAATCGTTAAATTTATTTCTTTTGGAAAACTTTAAATTGCGGTGATCACAAAAATCTCTGCAGCAGCTTTGAGCTACACTCTTCTGTGCTGAGCTTAGTCGCTCAGTTGTGTCCTGCTCTTTGTGACTCTCCATGGACCGTAGCCCACCAGGTGTCTCTGTCCATGGAATCTTCCGGCAAGAACTGGGAGGAAGCAAACACAAAATGCATAGGACAGACACAGATAACAATCTTTTGAAAACATCACTGTTTAGTTCCCCCCCCCCTTTTTTTTTAAGGTAGAGAAGAGCAGAAAGATCTAAATTCACCAATGGTGACTCTTCAGCATAGTCCAACTTTTAAACATTCAATAGTTATCTTGTTTTTATCCAGTGAAAATGTGTATTTACAACACAGGAAGCCCACTAACCTCTATCAGTTCTTATATCATCCTCCACTAACAATAATTCAATTATGCTCCCAGCTGAAACCTAAACTGCTGTGCTTGTATATACATTATTGGGGGATAAGGGAAGTAAGATAATATATTTGCATTAGACATAATTGTTACCTCCTCCACTTCTGTGATCAGAACAGTTTGTTTGACTCAAAAATCATGACAGCCCTCCTGACTTTTTATGTGAAAGAGAAGAGACTTAACAACAACAACAAATATATATATAAAACAAAGATGTACTGAAAACCCTAACAGAAGAGAGTAAAGTGTTGTTGATTGTCTTTTTGAATTTAATTCAATTCTTTGGGAATTGAAAACAATGCACTTTATAGGGTGATAATTGCATGAAATGGGTTCTTTGCTTTGCTCCAGGAAAGAGATAAAATCAGGAATGGCAGTGAAAATAAGTACTCTCTGATTAATGTACATAATACCTTATAATCATTTCAAAGTCTTATCTTACATTTGAACTTAACAAATGGTCAAATTAGGTGAGACTATATGTCTTGTCAGTGGGTAAGTCTGCAATTCTCTCGAGGATTTTCATCATCTCCTCCCATCCTGGTGCTTGTCTCTCTGGATGTCAGCTGTTATCAATGAAAGAGTCACTCCAGATAATCTATTCCGAATGTATGTGTACATATGTGTGTGTGCACATATATGTGTGTGTGTGTACATATATGTGTGTGAATGCACAATAATTTCTAGAACTGGCAAAAAAAGGGGCAGGCTTTTTGCTACTTCATAGACTGAGGCACATGCTGCCTAAGACTCTATCTGTAGCCTAAAATCTAGCACAGGTCTCAAGGAGTTAGCCATAGTACAGAGTAATTACCTGCGTACTCTCAGAGAGTCTGAGCATTTCCCTAGTTCTAGTAAAAAGTCACTGTAGCAGATAGGAACTGATCTTTCTGAGGAGACTTTGGCAAAAGAGCCACATAATATACCTCTAGCAGGGTTTCAGGATCTCTGACTTCGGGCTATACTACAAAGCCACAGTCATCAAAACAGTATGGTACTGCACAAAAACAGAAATATAGTTCAATAACATAGGATGGAAAGCCCAGAGATAAACCCACACACATACGGTCACTTAATCTATGACAAAGAAGGCAAGACTCTACAGTGGAGAAAAGATGTCTTTTCAATAAATAATTTCCAGAATTTTGGAGAGATATGTTTAAAAAAGATTAAACAGGAACATTCTTTAAAAATGTACACCAAAATAAACTCAGAATGGATTAAAGACCTAAAAGTAAGGTGGAATACTATACAACTCTTAGACAAAAACACTGGCAGAACATTCTTTGACATAAATCAGAATAGTTATCTTTTTTGATCTATCTCCCAAAGTGATGGAAATAAAGACAAAATTAAACAAATAAGATTAGATTTAAATGAGGTTAGACTAAAATTAAATTCAAAAGGGAAACATAAGCAAAAAGAAGAGACAGCTCACAGAATAGTAAAAGACATTTGTAAACTATGTGATCAAAAAGGGATTAGACTCCCAAATTTATAAACAGCTCACCTGGCTTAATATCAAAAAAACCAGAAACCTAATCAATAAATGGGCAGAAAACCTTATTTTTTTTCTTCTCCAAAAAAGACATACAGATGGCCAATAGGCACGTGAAAAGATGCTCAGCCACTTCTCTCTAGAGAGACTCAGATCAAAACCATGAGGTATTACCTCACACCAGGTGGAGTGATCATCATCAAAACCATCTGCAAATGATAAACTTCAGAGAGGGTGTGGAAACAGGAGAACCCTCCCATACTGCTGGTGGGAATGTAAATTGGTGCAGCCACTATGGAAAACAGTAGGGAAGTTCCTTAAAAACTAAAAATAGAGCTACCTTATGATCCAGAAATCCCACTTCTGGGCGTAGGTTTGGAGAAAGGCCTGGTTCAAAAGTGTACGCACAGCTCAGAGTTCATTGTTGCACAGGTTACAGTCACCAAGACGTGGAAATGACTGAAACGCCCGTCGATAGAGGAGCGCGGTGTGGGCACAGCTGCCACGGGAAGAGCTCGGTCCCCACAGTAATGGAGTCATGCCACTGGCGGCAGCGTCTATGGACCTAGAGATCGGCATCCTGAGCGACGCCAGGCAGACCAAGACAAGCATCATAGGGTACTGGTTATAAATGGCATCTAAGAGATGATAAGTGCACTTAGACGCAAAACAGAAACAGACTCACGGACTTGGAGATGGTATAATACCGTTGCCAAAGGGAAAAGGTGTGTGTGGAGGGGGTGTGGGGGGCGAGTTGGAATAGACTGGGAGTTTGGGATTGACATGCAAACGTTGCTATATTTAAAATTAAAAATCAAGAAGGATTTGCTATAAAAAATACATTAAAATTGCAACTTAAAGAAAAAGAGTTTCAGGATTATCATCAGAGGTTCAAGATCCTCTAGTCAGGAGTTTAAGGTTGTACTTATTTCTGGAAACTGAGTTAGAAGCCTGAACCCAGGTTTAGGTCGGTTTCTGCTCCCAGACCTCCTTTCCTGCTAATATACGCCAGCGTGTCTGGTTCATTTCTTAGGGACTTATAATTTAATAGCCTTTACCAGAAATCTCTGTTCAGTCAAAAGACTGTGGCCCCGTGACCTGTTTCTGATGGCCAAGTGCAGCCACGGGGACTCTATTTCTCTGTATTCCCACTGACATCAGGGAGTCCACCTTCACTGTGGCATCTTCCATCCAACAGTCAGCATGCAGAGGTCACCACGCGAGAGCTGTCCAAAGATGTCGTTTCATTTGAGCCCCTTTATTGTAATGTGGTGGTGAAGGATCTGTCTCCTGAGAGCTTCTGAGAAGGAGAAGCTGAGCATGTTGCAAATGAAAGGTACAATTTAATGTCTCTAATTTTTTGAAATATAGACTTTTTCCTCTACAGCTTTCGAATTTGTAGATCGGCAACATTGATAGGGAAGACCCATGGTTTAGATGGTAAAGAATCCACCTGCAATGCAGGAGACCTGGGTGAAAACCCTGGATGAGGAAGATCCCCTGGAGGAGTGCATGGCAACCCAGTCCAGTATTCTTACCTGGAGAACTCCATGGGCTAAGGAGACTCATGGGCTAGAGCCCATAGGGTCCCAAGGACTCAGACATGGCTCAGCTGAGCCACTGTGATAAGGGTTCACTGGTGGCTCAGACAAGAAAGAATCTACCTGTAATGCAGAAGACCCGGGTTTGATACTTGGGCCAGGAAGATACCCTGGGAAAGGGAATGACAACCCACTCCAGTGTTCTTACCTGGAGGATCCCATGGACAGAAGAGCCTGGAGGACTGCAGTCCATGGGTTGCACAGAGCTGGACACGACAGAGCAAATAAATGAAGCAGGGCAAAGACTAATACAGTTTTGCCAAGAAAATGCACTGGTCATAGCAAACATCCTCTTCCAGCAACACAAGAAAAGACTCTATACATGGACATCACCCGATGGTCAACACCAAAATCAGGCTGATTAATATTCTTGGCAGCCAAAGATGAACAAGCTCTATATAGTCAACAAAAACAAGACCAGGAGCTGGCTGTGGCTCAGATCATGAACTCCTTATTACCAAATGCAGACTCAAATTGAAGAAAGTAGGGAAAACTGCTAGACCATTCAGATATGACCTAAATCAAATCCCTTATGACTATACAGTGGAAGTGGGAAATAGATTTAAGGGCCTAGATCTGACAAGTAGTGTGCCTGATGAACTATGGACAGAGGAAACAGGGATCATGACCATCCTCATGGAAAAGAAATACAAAAAAGCAAAATGGCTGTCTGGGGAGGCCTTACAAATAGCTATGAAAAGAAGAGAAGTGAAAAGCAAAGGAGAAAAGGAAAGATATAAGCATCTGAAGGCAGAGTTCCAAAGAATAGCAAGGAAAGATAATAAAGCCTTCTTCAGTGATCAATGCAAAGAAATAGAGGAAAAGAACAGAATGGGAAAGACTAGACATCTCTTCAAGAAAATCTGAGATACCAAGGGAACATTTCATGCAAAGATGGGCTCAATAAAGGACAGAAATGGTCTGGACCTAACAGAAGCAGAAGATATTAAGAGGTGGCAAGAATACACAGAAAACTGTACAAAAAAGGTCTTCATGACCTGGATAATCACAATGGTGTGATGAGTCATCTAGAGCCAGACATCCTGGAATATTAAGTCAATGGGCCTTAGAAAGTATCACTACGAACAAAGCTAGTGGAGGTGAATTCCAGTGGAGTTGTTTCAAAACCTGAAAGATGATGCTGTGAAAGTGCTAAACTCAATATGCCAGCAAATTTGGAAAATTCAGCAGTGACCACAGGACTGGAAAAGGCCAGTTTTCATTCCAATTCCAAACAAAAGCATTGCCAAAGAATGCTCAAAATACTGCACAATTGCACTCATCTCACATGCTAGTGAAATAATGCTCAAAATTCTCCAAGCCAGGTTCCAGCAATACGTGAACTGCGAACTCTCTGATGTTCAAGCTGGTTTTAGAAAAGGCAGAGGAACCAGAGATCAAATTGCCAACATCTGCTGGATCATGGAAAAGGCAAGAGAGTTCCAGAAAAACATCGATTTCTGCTTTATTGACTATGCCAAAGCCTTTGACTGTGTGGATCACAATAAACTTTGGAAAATTCTGAGAGAGATGGGAATACCAGACCACCTGACCTGCCTCTTGAGAAATCTGTATGCAGGTCAGGAAACAACAGTTAGAATTGAACGTGGAACAACAGACTGGTTCTAAATAGGAAAAGGAATACGTCAAGGCTATATATTGTAACCATGCTTTCTAAACTTCTATGCAGAGTACATCCTGAGAAATGCTGGACTGGAAGAAACACAAGCTGGAATCAAGATTGCCAGGAGAAATATTAATAACCTCAGATATGCAGATGACACCACCTTTATGGCAGAAAGTGAAGAGGAACTAGATGTGTATAAGAGACAGCAACAAAAGAGAAAAAAGAACTTAAATCAGTTGGGACACGGGAGAGCAGTGACTGGGATATGAAACTGGCATCTGAGAGAAGACAGACAGACAGGAGGCTGTGCAGACAGACAGGAGGCTGTGCAACCCCGGCATCTCTTCTGCTGCAAAATGACGATGAAATGTGACATCTCAGTGGCCAAGTGGCTGCTGAAGGGCCCGACACTGTGCCAAGTGCTTTCCGTGGACACCAGCATTTAATGCGCAGGTGAAGGCAAAGATATCATTCTTCCGCAGGGCACCGTAAGTGAGGCTGAAACCTCAGAGCTTTTGCTGAAGGGCACAGGAGTGAACAGGAGCCCTCGCTAGCTGCGATGGCAGAGCCCAAGAAATGGGGGCTCCATCTCGGGCATCCATACTTGCCAGGTGGTTCCTGCCCTCAACCACTCTTTTCCATGATTCTTTCCCCCCATAAGCCCCCAAAACCTCATCATGACTTGGGTTGGGGGGGTCACCCCCCAACTCTCCAAGTTTACGTTAACAAGCTAAGAGTATACGTGTCAGATGTCAGCAGACACGTAGCGTCTAAACTACAGTTGCAACGTTCTGTCCAGTGAAAAAGTTGGCTTAAAGCTCAACATTCAGAAAATGAAGATCATGGCACCTGGTCCCATCACTTCATGGGAAATAGATGGGGAAACAGTGGAAACAGTGTCATACTTTATTTGGGGGCTCCAAAATCACTGCAGATGGTGACTGCAGCCATGAAATTAAAAGACGCTTACTCCTTGGAAGAAAAGTTATGACCAACCTAGATAGCATATTCAAAAGCAGAGACATTACTTTGCCAACAAAGGTCCCTCTAGTCAAGGCTATGGTTTTTCCAGTGGTCATGTACGGATGTGAGAGTTGGACTATGAAGAAGGCTGAGCACTGAAGAATTGATGCTTTTCAACTGTGGTGTTGGAGAAGACTCTTGAGGGCCCCTTGGACTGCAAGGAGATCCAACCAGTCCATTCTGAAGGAGATCAGCCCTGGGATTTCTTTGGAAGGAATGATGCTAAAGCTGAAACTCCAGTACTTTGGGCACCTCATGAGAAGCGTTGACTCATTGGAAAAGACTCTGATGCTGGGAGGGATTGGGGGCAGGAGGAGAAGGGGACGACCGAGGATGAGATGGCTGGATGGCATCACGGACTCGATGGGCATGAGTTTGAGTAAACTCCGGGAAATGGTAATGGACAGGGAGGCCTGGCGTGCTGCGATTCATGGGGTGGCAAAGAGTCGGACACGACTGAGTGACTGAAATGAAGTGAACTGAATGGGATCAGATGCCATGATGTTACTTTTTTGAATGCTGAGTTTTAAGACAGCTTTTTCACTTTCCTTTTTCACTTTTATCAAAAGGCTCTTTAGTTCCTCTTCACTTTCTGCCTTTAGGGTGGTATCATCTGCATATCTGAGGTTACTGATATTTCTCCCAGCAATCTTGATTCCAGGTTGTGCTTCGTCCAGCCAGGATTTCACATGATGTATTCTGCATTTAAGTTAAATAAGCAGAGTGACAATATACAGCCTCGATGTACTCGTTTCCCGGTTTGGAACCAGTCTGTTGATCCATGTCCAGTTCTAACCAAAGTATTGGAGCTTCAGCATCGGATGTGTTTCATACTGAGTAGTGTGTATGTCGATCCCAATTTCCCAGCTCACCCTGCCCCCCTTCCCCCTTGGTGTCCGCATATTTGTTCTCTGTGCCTGTGTGTTTCTGCTTTGCAAATATGTTCATCTGCATCATTTTTCTAATTCCACAGCTGAACAATACTATATGATTATATTGAACTTGCTGATGCTGAGTTGTTCTATTATTTAAAGAAACCCACCATCTGACAGTCTGACTTCAGTGCTGTTTCTAAGTCGTTCTTACAGCAGAGTGATTTTTTTTACCAAGGTTGAGATGTGCGGAGTTTGATTTCCAGGTGGCACTAGAGGATCTGTCCTGTGCGGCCGCGAGACCCCATGCAGCCTGCGGGGGCCACAGGTGGTGGTGGTGGGCGGGCAGCTCGCCATCTGTGGAGCAACGCGCCTGTGGCTGCTCCTGGGCCGCCTGGCCGCCTCGGGCCAGCTCCCTCGTCACTGCCCGTCTCCCCAGCACTTGCCGCGGCCGTGGCCCCCCACGCGGCCTCTGGGGCGGGTGCCTGGCCCTCCTCAGGCTTCTTGGGGCTCACAGGTGCAGAGCACAGGCCCCCAGGCCTCCCTGAGGCTCAGGCCGCGAACCAGTGCAGCACGTGTCCCCGTGTGCCCTGCGAGGACTCCATCGCAGGCCGCCTAGCCCGCTGCTGTGTGGGGCCCTGCGCGCCCCTTCTGAACGCCTCTGGGCACTGCCCAGGAGAGGCCAGTGAAGGAGGGCCTCTGGCGTGTCACGGCCCCGGCCCAGCTGGCAGACATGCACGTGGACACACAGAGTCCAGACGGCCCACGGCTCCCCGCTGCGCCTGCCTCACCTCCGGGTCTCGGCTCCAGCCCCTCCTGCACCTGTTGGTGGCCTTCTTCCCGCCTCTGCTCTTGTGGGGGTGGTGGGCACGTCCCCACCGAGCCCACCCTCTGCCCCGGGCAGGCGATGGCTGCCCGTGGGGGCTGCCCCTGGACTGGAGGTTGATGCACTGAGCTGGCCTCCGGCCCCCTAGTCTGCAGAGGCGGAGCCCGTGTCCCGGGATCCTGCATGGGGCTGTCTTCTCCGGGGGCTACATCACCAGCTCTGTCTGGAGCCAGGGGTTCCCCAGCCATGGGTGCCAGTCTCCCCAGATCAGTACTGGCACTTGCCCCTCCTGGCCCTTCTGTCTCCGAGCCCTTGCTGCCCGTGGATTCTGCCCCCAGCTGTCATCTCTTCTTTCGCGACTCTGCTCACTGCTGGGAGACGTGTCATTTGCATCTCAGCACAGTGTCCTCCGGACTGGTCACTGACGGAAATTCCCCTGGGAGGTTGGGGGGGCGGGTCCTTCACTGTCGAGCCCTGGAGGTCTGACGTGGGTGCCGTGCTGGGCCACCTTCTCCTCCGCCGGGCTTGCTGGCAGGGGCTCCTGCGTCAGCTGGCCAGAAGCTGGCTCCCCGAGGAGAGGCAGGCTGGGCCCCCTGACCTTTGGGGCAGCGCTGTGGACCCTCGGCCCTCCCTCCTGCAGCCCCGCCCCCTCCCGCCTGCAGCCCCGCCCCTCCCCGCCTGCAGCCCCGCCACCTCCCGCCTGCAGCCCCGCCCCCTCCCCGCCTGCAAACTTAGTGCAGCACCAGCCCCTAGTAATGAGTCTATAAGAGCTACCTGCTACCATCCTCACCACCACCACCATCTCCACCACCACCTCCATCATGCCATCCTCACCACCAGCACCATCACCATCTCCACCACCATCACCATCTCCACCACCATCACTATCTCCACTATCCCCACCATCTCCACCACTACCACCACTGCTGCCATCGTCACCCACCACCATCACCACCACCATCACTGCCATCGTCACCACCATCTCCACCATCACCAACACCAGGAGTACTTCCTGTAGCTGGGTCGGCTCCTGTGTGTCATCTGACCCCACCGTCGGTCCTAAGCCTGGTCCAGTGGAGATGCTGAAGGGCCCTGGCAGGGAGTCTGGTCCCACTTGGAGGCCTTTCCCGTAACCCAACTGCCCTGTGACCTGGCCCCTCTACACCTGGGCCCACATGCCCGCAAAGGCCTGAGAACCTAGTGCCCCCTGCCCCCAACCCAGCACAGGGCTGGGGGCACGGGGGGCACGAGAGGGGGCACAGGACATAGGGCCCAGGGCAGGGGTGGGGCAGAGTTTGGAAAGGCCCGGACTTGCTTCCTACTGCTGGGAGATGTGTATAAGAGACAGCTCCCCGCCTGCAGCCCCGCCCCATTTCCTGGCACCTCTGTGGCCTTGGTTCCTCCTGGGCCTCGCGGCGGGAGGGGGGCAGGGTTAGACCAGGCCCGCCCCGCCGGACATGAGCAGCGGCCCCCAGACTGGCCGGCTGTCCCCACCGCCGCCCTCAGGCGCGCTGGGGGCGGCGGGGGTTTGGGGTGGGCGGTCTACATCTGACTCAGGGAGGCAGGCAGACAGGTTGGCCTGGGCTGAGCCTGGGAACCAGGGGGAGGCCGCTCCCCAGCGCCTCAAGGCCGTCATGTGTTCATCCTGCCTCTACCAGAGCCCGCCTGGCTCCCTAAGACCCGCCTGGGACAGCAGCTCTCACTGCCGGAAGGGGCCGGGCTGCTGGGGGAGGCCTGCTCCCGGGATTCGGATCGCGTGCGGGCGGGGCGCTACCCGCGCGTGTCATCGGGGTGTCCAGGTGGGGGCGCCCTCCGTCCCTCTTTCCCTTGGCCCGCCCGCCCCGGGTTGGTGTCCGCTCATTCCTCTCCCGCAGTGCACCCCCGGCATGCCTGACAGCCGGCCCAGGGCAGGTGAGGGGAGGAGCATCCCGCGGAGAAGGCGGAACCGGGCGCAGGGGGCGGGGCGGCGCTGGTCGGGTGTGTCCACCGCGGGCGATCAGGCCGGGGCGCGGCGGCCTGGCCCAGGCCTGCTGCGAGGTCCCCTGTAGGTGGCGCCGCGGGCCGGGCCCCAGGGCCGCAGGCCAGCCGGGTCCTGCCTCGCCCAAAGCGCAGCCGCTGGCCGGGGTGGGGCCACAAGAGCAGGATGCCTCCCACTGCAACGAGACCCCCGCATCCCAGCTGGTACACAGTCCAGGAGCTGCGAGACTCCCTAGCGCAGGGCCCGAAAGGAGCAGCGAAAGGGGCGGGCCTGGCCCCTTCCTCTCCCCAGGACCCTGGTCAAGCCCGCAGACGCGCCCTTCGCTCGCCTTGCGCTGTCCACCAGCCGGCCCGGGATGTCATCCCGCGGCCCGGCTCCGAGGGCCGTGGTGTGCGGCCAGGACCTGCGCTCCGGGTCGGGTGGACGCAGGTGAAGTCCGGGTGCTCACCGGCGTCCCTAGGTGGGGTGCGGACCCAAGGTGGAGACACAGCCCAGCTCGGGGATGCCGTGCCTGTTGGGTGCCCTCCTCTGGCCTAAGGGCCCCTGCAGGGCAGGGCAGGGAGCCCGCTCCTCTGGCGGGATGGGCAGTCCTGGGCTCGGGCTGCGTGCTGCTGCTTCCTGCTTGCGTGCCCCAGGGCAGTGCTCCCTCCGGCTGGGACTGGCGGCGGTGGTCTCCAGGCAGCCCGAGCCCGGCACAGAGCTGGGCTCAGGGAAGGACCGCTCACCCCACCTCGCACAGAACCATCAGCCTCCATCCCTTCTCTGGGACGGCTGAGCGCCCAGCAGTAGGAAGCAAGTCCGGGCCTTTCCAAACTCTGCCCCACCCCTGCCCTGGGCCCTATGTCCTGTGCCCCCTCTCGTGCCCCCCGTGCCCCCAGCCCTGTGCTGGGTTGGGGGCAGGGGGCACTAGGTTCTCAGGCCTTTGCGGGCATGTGGGCCCAGGTGTAGAGGGGCCAGGTCACAGGGCAGTTGGGTTACGGGAAAGGCCTCCAAGTGGGACCAGACTCCCTGCCAGGGCCCTTCAGCATCTCCACTGGACCAGGCTTAGGACCGACGGTGGGGTCAGATGACACACAGGAGCCGACCCAGCTACAGGAAGTACTCCTGGTGTTGGTGATGGTGGAGATGGTGGTGACGATGGCAGTGATGGTGGTGGTGATGGTGGTGGGTGACGATGGCAGCAGTGGTGGTAGTGGTGGAGATGGTGGGGATAGTGGAGATAGTGATGGTGGTGGAGATGGTGATGGTGGTGGAGATGGTGATGGTGCTGGTGGTGAGGATGGCATGATGGAGGTGGTGGTGGAGATGGTGGTGGTGGTGAGGATGGTAGCAGGTAGCTCTTATAGACTCATTACTAGGGGCTGGTGCTGCACTAAGTACATCATGTATAATAATAACTCATTTAATATCTACAGCAAGCCCATCTTGTCGGGGTCCCACATTCCGAATGAAGACACGGGATCAGGCAGACTCCCCAAGGCTGCACAGCAGGAGCCCAGCCATCGGGCCCAAGTCCACGCTCCTGCCAACTCTGCAGACCCTCCAGTGCAGTCCTGGCAGGTTTGCTCACAGCCAGGCCTGAGAGACGATGATCACCCGCATCGTCCACAGAGCGGGCTTGAGGCTCTAGACCCGACCCTCCAGGCTGGTCAGATGGAAAGCAAGCAGTCTTACAGACCCAGCGCTCCAGATTGGAACAGAACAGAATAACTTTGCAACGGGTTTTGGGACCTACAGGGAAGACGACGACAATAACAGCCACGAGGCTGTGCTCTGGCCACGGGCCCAGGCGGACGGTGGCCAGCGGGTGCTTGGTGAGGTCAGCATCCTCACGCAGGCCCTAGTCTCCTCCTCCCAGCCACGGACTGCCAGGACTGAGTCGCACCAGGAGTGTCCGGGCCCCTCCCGGCTCTCACACCCCGCACTGTGGGCACTGGCTCTGCGGACCCCTGGCTCTGGCCTGAGGTCCTCCTGTGACCAGCCACCCTGGCTCCACCTCAGAAGCACTTGGCTTTGGGGCTGGGCTGCAGGAGGCTCGCCTGCCAGGCCACCCAGGGGAGCTTCACTAAGGAAGTGGGAGGAGGCCCGGGCATGAGGTGGGGTTGGGGGGACAGGGCGGGGCACCAGCCACCTGGCCCGGCAAACCCACGACAGGTCATTCCTTCCGGGCACAGGGAGGCCTCAGGGAGTCTCCCACCTCGTGGGAGAGACAGGACAAAGGCGCAGTTATGTCCCACAGCGCACAGGGCCTCTCCTGTGGGTAGAGGCTGGAGGGCCACCCCAAGAGATGGGGGCACTGGCAGGCAGTCAGGGAGTGAGGGGGCAGGCTGCCACTCGGTGGGTCCTGGGCTCACCCAAGGACCAGCACAGGACCTTGGGGGAGGCCGACACCGAGGCAGCCACTGCCCGGAGCGCCTCTGCCACCCTCCTCCCGCCAGCCTGCGGTCACCCGACTCCACCCTAGTGGGTGCTGGACCATCTTCTGCCCCCATGCAGGCCACCTCCCTGCCCATCGGGCCAGGCCAGTCAGCCTGGGTCATTCTGGCACCCCGGGCAGACCAGGCCTGGCAGTGGCTGTGTGCCCACAGCCAAGGAGTGACAGCTTTAGGGCAAAGTCCAGGAGACCTAGGGAGAGGCTCCTGGCCCAGCTTCCCAGGGTCAGAGCCACTCGGAAGCTCCTCCCAGCCCCAAAGGGCCATCAGCACCGTGCAGTCCGGGAGGGGGCCTGGAGGAGGGCACGCGGGTGAGGAGGAGGTGGTGGCCTGGAGACCCCGGGGCTGATCAGCCCGCTCTGAAGGACTCTGCATTTTAGCCAGGGTGTCCGAAAATTCCCCAGGCCTCCCAGAGACCAGGAAGCAGCCAGGGAGCCTGCAGAGAGCTTGTGGGCGGGGCAGGTCTGCCCGGTAAGGTCCCGCACAGCGACCCTTTAAAATGCAAATCGATTCGCCAGTCAGCTGACTCTCCTTTCACTATCCTACCCGGTGGGGACAGGGTTTTTAAAAATGGCTTCCAGGCTTACTTAAAAATACCTGGCACGCGGACAGGTTGGGTCCCAGGCCGAGAGGCAGTGGGGCGGGCCACCCTTCTCTCAAGTCCTGTCCCCTCTCAGCTCTGCGACACTGCCCCCTCGAAATCTGGAGCTCCGGCGTGGTCCTTCGCCCCCCCACCGGTGCCCCCCAACACACCACTGCCCCATTGCTGCCCCCAAAGCCCAGCTCATCCCCGGGTGTACCTGCCTCTCCACCCCAAATGGCTGCTCCTGCTGACACCTGGGCGTTACCCCAGAAGCCCCCTTCCTCACCGCAACCCCAGGCCCCTTTCAGAGGCGCCCCGCCTGTGCACCCGCACACCCAGTGCGCTAGCCCTGCAACGGGCTCTGGGGGCCCTTCTCCATCAAGGGGAGGCCTGCTGGTGGCTTTATCTCTGGACACCCCCATCTGCACACACTCCCCCGTGCACACACTGGCTCGCTCCCATCGGGGGGTGCCCCCGCCAGCTTGGAGCTGACTCACACCAGCACTGCCCAGTTCCTGGTGCTGCGTCCCTGGTGCCTGGGAAGGGCACCGCCCAGCAGGCGTCTCCAGCACTCTGGCGCCTATGCTGAGCCAGTGGGCAGCCTCTGGTCAGGCCCCCTCCGAGGGCCAGCAGGGGTCCCTGTTGCTTGGCCTTTTGCTCCAAAGCAACCATGCCCAGCTCTGGAGAGAGCAGGCTCCAGAGGCCGGGGGTGCGGAGAGCAGTCACAAGGAGGGGGCCGCGGCGGGCTCTGCCCGAGGCCTCCTGGGCGAGAAAGGGGCAGGCAGTCGTCTCCGGGAACCCAAGACTCAGACCACCCCGAGCGTGCTTGGGGCCGGACTCTAGCTCCCGGGCCTCGATTCCCAGCCCGTACAACGCAGGGCGGTGTGGCGCTGCGAGGTCGAACTCCTCCCAGCCGGCTCCCCGCGCAGCGATGCCGCCCGAGGGCGAAGCCGAGCGGCGCCGCGGCGGCCCCACTGTCCGCGGCGGCGCCGAGGGTGGCGGCCCAGGCGCAGGTCCGAGCCTGGCGGGCCCTGGCCGCCTCGGAGGGGCGGGGCCGGCCAGAGGCGGCGTCCGGGTCGTCAGGACAACCGGCCGCCCGCCGGTCGCGGGTGCCCAGTCGAGCGCCGCGATCCCGGCTTAGGGAACCGGGCCGGGCCGCGCGGCGCTCGAGGCAAGGTCACTGCAACAGACCGGGCCCTGGGGGCGGCCGGGGGCCCGAGCCGCGTGCGGGACGCTCAAGTGCTCCGCAAAGTCCAGCACGAGCACCAGGCTGAAGGCTCGCCGGAGCGGGGCCCGGGCGGGGGTCCCGCCTCCGCTCCGCACCCCCAGTCCCCCCACCCGCGGCCGGGCTGGCGCTCCGGCGAGCCCCGCTGTCGCTCGGGAAGGCTGCCCTTCCCATTTCGACCAGGCCGCGAGGCGCCCTGGCCGCGCCGGGGGTCGCACAGAACCCGCTCCCCGCGGCCACGCGACTTAGACTTGAGGGCAGATCACCCTCCCTCAGCCCGCGCAGGCAACCTGGGGCCGAGCGCGCGTCCTCCCGTCAGCCGGGGAGGCGCCGAGCGCGCGGGGGTCGTCAAGTGCTCCCCAGGCGGCTGCGGCGGCGCCGTGTCCCCTCGGTGCCCCGCGCCTCCTCGCGCCGGCCCGCCGGGCTTCCTGCTCGCGCCGCCGAGACTTCCTCCCCGCGGTGCTCGGGTGGCTACCCGAGCGCCAGACCCGAAGGTGGGGAACCCGGGGACTCGAGAACGGAGGCCCGGGGCGAGGAGAGGGGACGACACCGTGGGGCCGAGACGGGCAGGCGCCCCTGGTCGATGCCGGCCGCCGAGGAGGGGTCCCTGGGGCCGGGGCCCGGGCGTTCTCCCGGCGCCGGCTCTCAGGTCTTCTCGGCTGGCGCTCGCGGCCGGCGTCGCCGGGGGTGGAGCGCGGCCCTGCCCCATCCCGGCCCATCCTGCCCCCTCGGTGGGGCTCCGCAGTGCGTCTCCGCGCCGGGTGTGGAGGCCGCACGGCCCGGCGCGCGTCTGAGGGCGCCGGTGCCCCGCGCGCCCCTCCCCGCGCCCCCGGCCCGCTCGCGGAGGCCGCCCCGAGCGGAGCTTTGTGACGTCAGGCGGCCGGCGGGCGGCGTCACGCGCGGGGCTGACCCGGCGCGGGGCGGGGGCCGGGCCGGGACGCGGAGCATGGAGCCGCGGGCCGGCTGCCGGCTGCCCGTGCGGGTGGAGCAGGTCGTCAACGGCGCGCTGCTGGTCACCGCGAGCTGCGGCGAGCGCAGCTTCGCCGGGATCTTGCTGGACTGCACAAAAAAGTGAGCGGGGGCGGGGGCGCGAGCCCGGGACGCCCCCGGATTCCCCTCGGGACACCTCCCCCCTCCCCCCGCGCTGGCCCAAGGCCGGGGCCCGCTCCGGGGCCTGGCGGCGTTGCGCCCGCGCGCTTTCGTTTTCCCCAGCCCCAGTTTCGGGGTGCGCGAGCGCGGCCGCCTCTCGGGGGGCAAAAGTGGTTCTCAAAGTCGTCGCGAGTTTTCGGGCGGGGGGTCGCGCGGCCGGGCGGGGGACAGCGGGGGCGCCGGGCTGGAGCTCGGGCGCGGCGCGTGGATCCTGAGCCCCCGCGCCAGCCGCCGCGATGCCGGGCTCCTAACTCCGCACGTCTGCCATAATTAACGCACTTTTCTTTGTTCAGACGCACTGTTGAATTCGGCTCTGTTCAGAATTGTCATCCGTTGGGGCGGGGGGTGGGGGGGCTCCCGTGCGCTGCCGCTCTTGCCTGGGCCTTACTCACAAGAGGGGGTTCCGCGGGCCCTGAAATGCCCTCTTCCGGCTCCCGGGCTCAGTCGGGGCTGAGGTGAGGACAGAGTGTCCGGCGGCAGGATTTGAGAACAGTGTTTGGGGCTGCGGAGCCCCAGGCGGAGCAGGGATGAAAAGAGACAAGCTGAAGAGCGGCGAGGGGGCGGGAGCCGACGCCACTGACGGAGGGGGTCCCCGGGCAGGCCTGGGGCAAGTCCACGCGAGAGGCACCTGTGCGCCGGCGGCAGGGAGCTCTGCAGCGGGAAAGTCTCCTAGATACGGTGTCACATGGTAGAGCTGTCGCGCAGATAAATGATGAGGCATTAATCAGGCGCTAATGTCTCGAGGCTCAGGCTGGGCCTTATCCTAAACCACCTCCCCTCTGCAAAGGCCCAGCTTCGCCCCTCGGTGCAGGCCGGGTCTGTGCCCGCCGGCGTAGAAGTGGTGGGAGGATCGTCACCTTTCGACAGTCACCCTGCTGGCATTACCTCATTAGGTGTGCCAAAGCCATTTATGTACAGGTCACGTGATTTCACATATGGCCTCCCAGGTGACTTGTCGCCCTGCTCGGAGCCAGCTACTGCAGAGAGCGCTTGGTGGGACCCGGTGACCCCCGCAGGCTGCAGGCACAGCCCGGCACCCTGGGGTGGCCAAGGTCCCCTGCCGCCGGTGGCCGGCTCATCCCCGTCAGGCAGGCCGCACTCCAGCCTTCCTGCACAGCCCTGCCTGGCCTTTCCTCTCGGCAGCAGCGGATACACTTGCAGGAGCGGCCCCCCCCCCCCATTTTCTGGGCTCCCTGACTCAGGACAAAGGAGGCTGCAGGGCAGACTCGCGGCTAGGGGGGTGTCTGCGGAGGCTGCAGGCTCACTGCCCTTGCTCTCTGCCTCCAGCCAGGGCTGCGGGCCCTGCGGCCTGTGGGTGCCCTGGTTCAGAGATCTGCACGGCTCCCCACCCGCTCGTGGAGGAAGCAGGCTCTGCTGGGATCCCAGCATGGGAACTGGCAGCTGTAGGGCGTGTGGGCGTCCGCCCCGCCACGGCCACATGAGGCTGTAACCGGAGCCGCCCACGGAGCCAGGGGCTGGGCTCGGTGGGCACAGCTCGGCGGGGCAGCGCCCCTTTCTGGCTTGAGTGGGCCCCCCAGTCCCCGCAGAGGCTTAGCCTGGCCTCTGCTAGGCCCCCGATTGAAGCCTGGCCCCGAAGCTGGCCCTGCCCCTGCCTACCCCACGGCTCCTCTGCGGTCACCTCAGTTTCGGCCTGATCTCGGTTTTCTCCCATAATATTATGAGCTGCAGTGCTCAAGTTTCCAGCCAGCTTCTCAGGCAGGGTCCAGAGGCCTGGGCTGGGTGTCCCAGGCAGAGGGGCCCTGGCCTCAGGCCTCAGGGTCCCCAGCATCCACCTGCCTTCCCTGGAGCACTCCCCCTCCCCTCCATGCCACGGGGGCAGGGCCAACCAGCCAGGCCCCTTCCCAGCGTGGGTACTGATGGGCAGAGAGAGCAGCTGGGGGCTCGGGTTGCGGGCACCGCCCCCCTCCCGGGGCCTGCGGTCCCCAAGCAGCAGGCTGGTGCGGGCTCAGGCCAGGGCAGCAGGCCACTGTGCCCGTGGTGCCCCCATGGGGCACAGGCCACTCACCCCTGTGTGTTAGCCTTGCTGGGGCATGCGGGCAGAGCCGGGGCATCCTCCGGGTCAGGCAGTTCTCACAGGAGCCCAGCTACCAGTGTTAATTTGAGGGCACTCGGGAGGTGGTGCCCCTCGCTGCGGGCCCTGAGCCGAATACACATGTGCCCTCGGAGGCCAGGCAGAGGTCCCAGCAGTTGGGAGGCGCTCAGTGCCCAGTGCCCTCATCCAGCCTGGAACCTGCTGCCTGGCTGCCGTGTGGGCTGAAGGCAGGTCTTCAGGGACTCTCGAGTCCACGTCCAGTCAGCGCGCGAGGAGATGGCCTGAGCCTCGGGCCTGCTCCCCACACCTCCTGCAGCACCACCGGGGCTCCTGTGTCCAGGCCGGGGCCCAGGCGGCGGTAGGCATTGTTTCATGAGCAACCTGGGGGTATGCCTCTGTTCAGGGACCTCTGGGGGTGCGGCCCAAAGACAGTGAAGGCTCCGAGAGGGGCTGCCCAGGTGGGGCGTGAGGGCCAGCTGCCTGTCAGGCCTGGCCTTGACCTCTGAGCTGGGGTTTCTTCAACTTCCCAGTGTGAATCCCCCGGGCCATCACCACGCAGACTCCTGGGCCCCTCTGCTGGAAAGGTTGGGTGTGGGCCTTTGTGACCCGCCCGGGGGGGTGGGGTGAAGGAAATGGCAGCCCACTTCAGTACTTGCCTGGAGAATTCCACGGACAGAGGAGGCTGGTGGGCTCCAGTCCACGGGGTCGCAAAGAGCCAGGCACAACTGAGCAGGTATCACTCACTGACTCAGTCGCTCAGCAGGGCGGCGACCAAGGCTTCTGGAGACTCAGTCTCTGGAGACCAGCCAAGAATCCCCGCCCTGGCTGGACCCTGAGCAGGGGGGCACCCCTGCTCCATCCTGGGCATACCCGCCCAGGCCCCACTGGCTCTTCCCCTGCCCTCGGGGAGCTGAGGGCAGGGGTGCCCAGTGCACCACAGGCCGGCATGACCTGCAGCCAGTGGGCAGATGGGGCCAGGCCGGCATGGCTGATCTCTGGAGCCGCTCCAAGGTGGGTGGTGGAGGACGGGGGCGCTGGCCTTGGGTTTCTGGCAGCACCCTCCGAGAGATGAGAGGGACACAGCTGAGCCGCACTGGGATGATGCTGATGGTTCTAAAACCCTGGATGCAAGACCCTGGGAGCAGCTGGGGCAGAGATCCTAGGTTGCTGTCCTCAGGGAGGGACAGGGCCCCCTTGGTGGCCCTGGGGGAGGGGCAGGGCCCCATGTGTGTCCCTGGGGGAGGGGACAGGTCCCCCTTGGTGGCCCTGGGGGAGGGGGCAGGGTCCCCTGTGTGGCCCTGGAGACAGGGGCAGGGTCCTCTGTGTGTCCCTGGAGGAGGGGGCAGGTCCCTCTTGGTGGCCCTAGGGGGCCCCTCTGGAGCCCAGGCCGCACTTCCTGTCTCCCCGCTCCCTGAGCAGAGGTGGCCCTCGTGGCAGCCTGGCGCCGTCTGCCCGCCTTTCCTGCAGCGCCTGCCCCTCCCCTGCCGCGGCTCCAGCCCTGCGGCCAGCCGTCTGTCTGGAGGGCCGTCTGTCTGGCAGGCCTGTGGGAGAAAAATGGCAGCCCACTTCAGTACTTGCCTGGAGAATTCCACGGACAGAGGAGGCTGGTGGGCTCCAGTCCACGGGGTCGCAAAGAGCCAGGCACAACTGAGCAGGTATCACTCACTGACTCAGTCGCTCAGCAGGGCGGCGACCAAGGCTTCTGGAGACTCAGTCTCTGGAGACCAGCCAAGAATCCCCGCCCTGGCTGGACCCTGAGCAGGGGGGCACCCCTGCTCCATCCTGGGCATACCCGCCCAGGCCCCACTGGCTCTTCCCCTGCCCTCGGGGAGCTGAGGGCAGGGGTGCCCAGTGCACCACAGGCCGGCATGACCTGCAGCCAGTGGGCAGATGGGGCCAGGCCGGCATGGCTGATCTCTGGAGCCGCTCCAAGGTGGGTGGTGGAGGACGGGGGCGCTGGCCTTGGGTTTCTGGCAGCACCCTCCGAGAGATGAGAGGGACACAGCTGAGCCGCACTGGGATGATGCTGATGGTTCTAAAACCCTGGATGCAAGACCCTGGGAGCAGCTGGGGCAGAGATCCTAGGTTGCTGTCCTCAGGGAGGGACAGGGCCCCCTTGGTGGCCCTGGGGGAGGGGCAGGGCCCCATGTGTGTCCCTGGGGGAGGGGACAGGTCCCCCTTGGTGGCCCTGGGGGAGGGGGCAGGGTCCCCTGTGTGGCCCTGGAGACAGGGGCAGGGTCCTCTGTGTGTCCCTGGAGGAGGGGGCAGGTCCCTCTTGGTGGCCCTAGGGGGCCCCTCTGGAGCCCAGGCCGCACTTCCTGTCTCCCCGCTCCCTGAGCAGAGGTGGCCCTCGTGGCAGCCTGGCGCCGTCTGCCCGCCTTTCCTGCAGCGCCTGCCCCTCCCCTGCCGCGGCTCCAGCCCTGCGGCCAGCCGTCTGTCTGGAGGGCCGTCTGTCTGGCAGGCCTGTGGGAGAAAGAAGCTGCTGTGTGTTTTCTGAACCAGCGCTGGGGCACTCAGCTGGCCTCAGGGTGGGTCTCGCCTGGGGGCACGGGGCTGCGGACTCTGCCCACATGGGCATCACTACAGGGTGTCCGCTGCAGGAGGCTACCCTGGACCCTAGCTCGGGGCTGGGCCCCTGGGGCGCTTCTGTTCCAGGAGCCAGGTCTTCCCATCTCTTCACAGGACGCCAGAGTGGCCTCTCCCAATGGGAGGATGAGGCAGGAAGGTCTAGGGAACCGGGCTGGGCCCAGAGGCTGCCGCTGGGCCCCGGGCTGCGGAGGGGAAGCCGCGGTGGGTGTGCGGGGGGCTCTCGCGCTCCGGCAGGCTGCCCAGCTGGCTCCTCCTGGCCGTGGGTCCACCAGGCGGCCCTGGGGACGTTGCTCGGCCAGAGGCACACACGAAGCCCAGGGCAAGGGTGAGCGGAGGCCTGGCCCCTGCTGTGGCGCCGAGGACGGCCAGCCGTGCCCTCCCCTGGACAGCGGGGGACCCTGGGCACTCGGTCTCCTGTGCCCTTGGGGGCAGAACTGCCCTGCTCTGGGACCTCACCCCCAATAAGCCTCACGGCTGAAGCCGCCCATGCACACTTCCCACACTCTCAGCCCGGCTCTGTCCCCCGTCCGTCCTCGGGGCTATGGTTTGCTCCAGGCCCCTTCAGGCTTCCTGGTCTAAGCGGGTGGCGGGGGACCTGCTCTGCCTGTGGGTCTCCCCAGCCCCCAGGCTCCCCTCCCAGCTCCTTCTCTCGGAGTGGCTGCCTGGAGGGCCCAGTAGGCTCCGACCCTCAGCACAGCCCCTCAGCACAGCGGCGGGCAGACAGTGGGGCCCAGGTCCTTCCCCGGGGCCTGGCAGACTGTGTCTCTGGCCCCAGGCCCCCCGCCTTCTGCCTGGCCAGCCACACCTCCGTCCCTGAGTTCAGGCCCACGTGGGCGTAGCCCGGCCTTGCCAGGGGCCCAGCCCCACGGTCACGCACAAACCTCAGGGGTGCCACACCTTGTGCCCGGGGGTCCAGGAGGCGCCCCGCGGGGGTAGACTGCTGAGGTCCTTCCCTGAGAGAGGGGCTTGGGCTGCAGCCGTCTCTGTGCCCCGAGGCAGCCAAGCTGGGGGACAAGCACAGACCCTGCCCGCCCCTGGCCTGTCCCAGCCTCCCTGTCCCAGCTGAGAGCTGGGATGGTGACCAGGGTGCCTCACGGGGCTGCAGACGGGGCTTTGCCCACAGCCCCTGGCTGGGCAGCCAGGGTCCGGCCCTGTTTACCCACCAGCAGGCGTGGGTGTGGCCGGGGCCGGGCCAGGCGGCCGCTCGGGAAGGAAGTGCCCCAGTCATGGGGCCTACCGTGCCGGCCACAGCCGCGGTCCCCAGCCGCCCACCGTCTGGAGGGAGGCACCGCCTTCGGGCCGCAGCCCCATGCTATGGGGGCCCTGCACCCCAGGGCGGGGCTCACGGCCTCCCCAGCCTCCTGGTTTGATCTTCTGGGGCTGCGGGGGGAAGGGGGCGGGATCGACTGCCAGATCGCCATGGCTGCCCACCACCCCAAGCAGAATCTGCCCCAGAGGGGCCAGGTCCCCACTGCTGGCCCCAGGCTGGACGCTGCCCCTGGCTGGCCGTGCTGTCCCCATCTCCCCACCTTTCTCTTTCTGCACCCCTCACCCTCTCCTCCCTCAGTCACACTCACAGGTCACAGGCCACCAGTGAGCCGGCTGAATGAGCTGCATCCTGGTAGCCAAGCAGAGGACAGGAGGCCAGGGCCCTGGTTCGCTGGACCCTCTGGGCATTGAAGTGTGAACCTTCCACCCCCTGCAGCAGCTCTGCCCATGAAGACTGGATTCAGGGCAGATGGCCTTAGATAGGGTGTCCTTAACGGCTTTGAATTGGGATTCCCTGGTGGCTCAGACAGTACAGTCTATCTGCACTGCAGGAGACCCGAGTTCAATCCCCAGGTCGCGAAGATCCCCTGGAGAAGGAAATGGCAACCCACTCCAGTATTCTTGCCTGGAAAATCCTATGGACGGAAAAGCCTGGCAGGCTACAGTCCATGGGGTCACAAAGAGTCAGACACGACTGAGCAACTTCACTTTCAGACTTGATAAAGTTGGGTGGCGCTAGCAGTAAAGAACCCACCTGCCAACTCAGGAGATGCAAGAGACTCAGGTTCAGTCCCTGAGTGGGGAAGATCCCCTGGCGTCGGGAACGGCAGCCCACTCCAGTAATCTAGCCTGGAGAGTCCCGTGGACAGAGGAGCCTGGTGGGTTACGGTCTACAGGGTTGCAAAGACTTGAACACGACTGAAGCAGCTTAGCACGGCACACAGCACTGGGCGTTTACTGGTGATCTTGAACTCAACAGAACTTGGCCGGCATTCCCATGGCGGACGTGCCCTCCCGGGACGGGCCATCAGGGAGGCCATGGGCCTTTGGCCGCTGCCCTCAGCCCTGTTGCGTGCCCTCTTGCCCGCCTCTGTGGTCCATGCACAGAGGACATGGATCGCCACGGCTGGCAGTCGATCCCACCCCCCATCCCCCCAGCCCCAAGTGGCCTGCACCAGCTCCCAGCCTCCTGTGTCCCTGGGCACCCACCCCTGGAGGCGCGGGGAGGAGCCTTCCAGCCGCAGGGACGGCGCTGGCCTGGGGGGTCGGTCGGTCTCAGCAGCCTTGGTTCTTCTGGGGAACAGTAGAAGCAGAAGTCCCTTGGAAGCTGCGAAACAGCAAAGCTCACGTATCTTTCCTGCTGTGATTGAATCACACGAGGGAGGGGGAGGCGGAGGTGCCATATTCTGAACTCTGGTCTGAAAGTATGTTCTGTGCTGGAAAGTGAAAACTAACAGCTTTTGGCTTAAGCGGCCTCACAAGTGGAGTAGCGTGTGTCTGCCATTGTGTGCCGCTGCCGGGGAGGGGCGGCCGGCCTGGGCTGTTGCTGTTTGGAGCAGTGCTCTGCTTCAGGAGCGGCTGCTCGCGAGATGTGGCTTCAGACGCCCCCAGCACGCAGGCCGGCTGGCAGCGCTCTGGAAGGGTGCTGCCCTGAAGCCATTCGAAGCAAGCGTGGGCCATTCTGGGGAGCCCTGGGGTGCTGGCCACGTGCTTGGCCTCAGCTGTGGGTCCCGGCGAGGGGGCAGCCTCCTGCCTTCTCTGGACCTGCAGGACGGATGGGAGGGGCCAGGGGTACCAGGCAGGAGGGGCGGCCCTTCCAGGTCATAGCGGGCATGGGCAGCCTGTGGGCGGGCACCCTCACCTGAAGGTGGCATTCAGGGGAGAATGGGCTGACTCTCACGCCCGGGGCTTACTGGGCCTGGCCGTGAGTGGCCCCCGCCCCCAGACACACTCTGCACCGGGGAACCTGGTCCTGTGGGCTCTCCTGGGGCTGAAGGTCCTCCTGGGGACGCAGTTGGGAGCTTCCTTCTGGGAGTGTTGCCCTCGGGGAGGAGGGGGTGAGCGGACGAGGCCTGTCGGCAGGGGCCACTGGCCACACAGCAGCCAGGTCCCCACAGGCTAGGCCAGGCCTCTCCAGGAATGGAGGCCCCATTTGCCGGCTTCTTGGGCCTCCGGGTCTGCAGCTGTGAGCTCCCCTCGTTCCAGAAACGAGGCCTGGACGGTCAGTGCCTGTCAGCCTGTGGGCGTGACGCAGAGCGCCTGATTTCAGAGCACGCAGCCTGCACCTGGGCTGCCCCAGGCGGGTGCTGGGGGGCATGCCTCTGTTAAAGCTGGGAGAGCCTGCTGGGCCCCCGCCCCTCACTTGAGGGCTGGGCGCGGGGGTCCTCCCTGTGCTGACCGCCCCTTTCTGTCTCCCCACGACCAGGTCCGGCCTCTTCGGCCTGCCCCCGTTGGCTCCACTGACCCAGGCCCAGGACGCCCCTGTCAACGGCTGCCACGGCCCGTCCCCCACGGAGGGAGACGCAGAGGCCATGCCCCTGGGGACGGGGCCCCCGGTGCCTGCCGGCGGGGACGGGGCCCCTGAGCTGCCCCCGCCCCTGGTCCCGCCGCTGCCGGCCGGAAGCCTGCCCCCGTTCCCGCCCTACTTCGAAGGCGCCCCCTTCCCGCCCCCGCTCCTGCTGAGGAATAGCTACCGGCAGTGGGTGCCACAGCCGCCGCCCCGGGGCGTCAAGAGGACCCGCCGGCGCCTGGCCCGCAACCGCGACCCCGGCCGCCTGGCCCTGAGCCCCATCCGCCTGCGGCCGCGCCAAGTACCGAACCTCCCAGGGACCGGCCGGCCGCCGGCGCCCTAGCCTCCATCCCCAAGCTGAAGCTGCCGCGGCCTCTGCCCCCCGGGGCTGCCCCGCCGCCCCCCAAGATCCGCCTGAAGCCGCGCCGCCTGGGGGCTGGCGAGCAGGAGCCCATCTACAGGGCCGAGCTGGTGCAGGAACTCGAGGGCCAAGGGCCCCCGGCCGACGGCGCTGCCCGCCGCAGCGGGCTGGCGGACTCGTCCTCCCCAAGCGAGGATGATGACTGCAAGGGGTGTCCCCAGGGTGCCCATGGGCCGGACAGCGCCAGGCTGGCTCTCCTCGCTACCTGCCCCGGGAGAAGCGACTGTGCCGGCGAGCTAGCGTGGAGCAGCGACAGCCTGGACAGTCCAAGTCGTCCGGCTCGGACGTGACGTTGCCAGACGCCTGCGACCTCTCGCCTGGCGATGGCGTGCCCTCTTCCTCCAAGGGCACGAGGCCCACAGTCCCCCCCCTGACGGTCAGGCTGCACACGCAGAGCGTCTCCAAGTGCGTTACTGAGGACGGGAGGACCGTGGCCGTAGGGGACATCGTGTGGGGTAAGGTTCACGGCTTCCCTTGGTGGCCGGCACGTGTCCTGGACATTAGTCTTAGCCAGAAAGAGGACGGGGAGCCCTCGTGGCAAGAAGCAAAAGTCTCGTGGTTTGGTTCTCCAACTACATCATTTTTGTCTATCTCAAAACTGTCCCCTTTCTCTGAATTTTTCAAACTGAGATTTAACCGTAAGAAGAAGGGGATGTATCGGAAAGCTATCACAGAGGCTGCCAATGCCGCCCAGCACGTGGCCCCCGAAATAAGGGAGCTCTTAACCCAGTTCGAAACGTAACCCAGGTCCCCACCCAGGTGAGTGTGTGCACGGAGGGCTGCCTCCCTCCAGCTGCCCTGCGCCTGTGTCCGTGGCTGGGCTGTGCCTGCAGCCTGAGCCTCGGTGAGCCAGGGAGTAAGGGACGCCCTTGGCCAGGCTGGCTTGCCGCTCCGAAACGGGTGGTCTGGAAGATTGTCCTGCTCGCCGGCAACGTCTCCCCAACGCTTCGGATCACAGAAGAGATGCTTTAAGAGCGGGCGAGTCGCCAGCCACCTGGGCAGAGGACAGGGCTAGTTTGTGCTTTGTGGCCATTTTTCAAAGGCCGCGCAAGATCCGCTTGCTCTTCCATTCGCCTTTTGGAGAAACGGGAGAGCCGGTGGCTGGGGTGGACGCAGGAGGGGCTTCCCCTCTCTCTCATCCCCTCCCAGATGGGTGGGGTGATCTCCCTCCTGCCCTTCCCCTACTGCAGGCTGGCGGGTGCATCCAAGGGTCCGACTTCGCAGGAAGGAAGAAGGTTGCTCAGCTGCCTTCCCCCCCAGAGGTGGTACCTGTGGCCCAGCACCCTCTCCTGGTGCTGGGGGACTTCCCTTTGTCGGCCAGCGCGTGCTGCCTGGGGCTTGCGGCTCCAGGCTCCTGGAGGGCGTCCAGGATCTGCCCCGTCCTGTGCCACGGCCTCCGTCTCACCCCCGGGGGGACTCTGTGGGGTCCCCAGCCGTGGCCCTACCTGGGCCCTCCATGGGGCCAGGTGTCCCCAGGTGGGGTGGGTCACTGTGTGGCCTGTCTGGTCGCCTCACAGACTGTCGGGGGACAACGAGGGGCCAAGCCGTGTGCTGTGGGCACTCCCGGGGACTGAGACGCACTGGTAGTCTCTGATGCCCCGGCCCTGGCCCTGGGCGGCGGCAGGTCCGAGGGCCACCCCTTCCTCTGCTGGCTCCAGGCTGCCTCGGTGGACCACAGTGGGCACGTTGGGGTCCCCAGTGCCGGGCAGCCCGTGGCCCCTTCTGGCCCCTTGGCCTCCGGCCGGTGCCCCTGACTCAGGTGGGGTCTGTCCTTCATCTGGGCCTCCGCCCTCATCTCTGGACGTGACCTTGTCTGGCCTGGCTCTCCAGCTGGTCCACCTGTCTGTGCTGACTTTCCAGGCCACGCCAGCCTTCAGGGCTGAGTAGGTCGGCTGGCCGGTGGCCGGGGAGGGGGTTCAGGGGGTGCTTGCTGCCACCTCACTGCTGGGCCGGCTGCAGCAGGTCCCGGGACTGAAGAAGCAGGGATGAGGGGCCCGTCTGGGCTGGGGTCCCTGCTGGGATTCTTGAGGCCTCGGCCCCTCCCCCGTTCCCTGTGCCCCCTGGACGCTCCCAGGGCTCTGGGCACAGACTCCTCCCAGGAACCTGGCACATTCCCCACCGGTTCTGGGCTTCGTTTGGGGTGTAGGCATGGCACCGCCCTGGGGTGGGGGCGTCAAGCCAGCGAGGGTGTCGAGTCGGGGCACCGGTGGGGTGGGGCCCAGAGAAGGCCACGATGCCCAGCCTCCCGTTTCCCCGGCATCTCTGTTGCGGCTGCGTCCCGCCGGCCCGGGGACCACCTGGGCCCTGTCTGTCTCCGTGCCCTTCCGCTCCCATCCCGGCCCACCCTGTCTCTGGCCTGGGGCCTGGGCAGCTCGCCCGCACACCCTGTGAGAGGGCAGGCAGCCCCTTGGGCTCAGGGCTCGCTGTTTATCTGGAGGCAGAGGAGGAATCTCACCAGACAGGTCTGCCTGCTGCGGGGCCTGGCTTCTGGGGCTCTGGGAGCTTGGGGTGGGGGGCAGGGGGGTTGCTGAATCCTTTCGGCGCCAAAGCAAAGTGGTTTTGCTTAATGGGCTTTTGGGCTTTGTTTCTTGCGGATTAAAGACTGCGCGAAGGTTTCTGCCAGCCAGGTGGTTGGTCTGCGGGCGTCAGCCAGCCAGGGTCTCGCGCTTGAGTGGGGTCTGTGGTCTTCTGGTGGGCACACTTGCTTTCGAGTATCAAATGTCTGGGGGCAGCCTGTCCGGCTCTGAAGGGGAAACAGGAAGCCGCCCTCACTGGGGAAGGTGGGTTCCCCAGTGGGCTCCCCGGCCGAGCTGAGAGCGCTGGGGCTGGCCCGGGGGTCCCCCCAGAGCCTGTGTGAGATGCAGGTGGGGTGCCCTGCGGGGTGCTGAGGGCAAGGCCGGGGTGTCCAGGAGCGGGGTGCCAGAAGGTGGGTCCAGGGCTGGGAGCTGGGCGGGAGGCCGGCTGGGAAAGGCAGTCCCGCAGCCCCACATGGCTCCCCAGCCCGGCGCAGGGCCCTGCTGTCCCCAGGGGTTGATGGAGGCAGTGCCGGGAATGTGGGGTTTGGACTCCGGAGAGCCCTGCAGAGGGGGACACGTGCCCAGACCTCGACCCAGGGACGCCCCGCCCCCTTGCAGGGCGCCCCTGGGAGGTGGGTGCCCATGTGAGCATCCTGAGAGCTCGCCAGGGGCCGGCGGCCAGGGCACTGGGGAGGCCGGCAGGTCCTGCCCCCAGCCCCGTGTGCCACGGCAGGGAATGGGCACCCAGCAGGTGTGGACACGGTCCCGTCTGAGCCCCAGCTTCCCGTCTGTCTTGGGGTGACAGCAACACGTGCCCCCAGCTGGCGGGTGAGTGAGCGACCTGTCTGGCTGCGTGCTCCAGGCTCCTCCGCGTCCCCCAGTGGGGCAGCGCTGTGCTCCTGGCCAGATGGGCGCGGCAGCTCCCGGTGCCCACTGAGCAGGGGTGAGGGCCCCACAGGTGTGACAGGCGGGGGTGCCCCCAGGGCAGGGCGGGTTGGGCCCTCCACCTGCCAGGTGTGGCGGTCACCGTTCCCTCCCCACCCGCACACCCACCGACCCAGCCAGGGCCAGATGCTCTGCTGGATGGGACGGAGCATGCAGTCTCCGCGGCCCTCACCTGGCGGCTGGCGGAGGGCTGTGACTCACCGCCCAGATTCATGTGTGATCACGCACAGGAATGTGCCGAGAAGGGAGGCAGCTCGCCCGCACACCCTGTGAGAGGGCAGGCAGCCCCTTGGGCTCAGGGCTCGCTGTTTATCTGGAGGCAGAGGAGGAATCTCACCAGACAGGTCTGCCTGCTGCGGGGCCTGGCTTCTGGGGCTCTGGGAGCTTGGGGTGGGGGGCAGGGGGGTTGCTGAATCCTTTCGGCGCCAAAGCAAAGTGGTTTTGCTTAATGGGCTTTTGGGCTTTGTTTCTTGCGGATTAAAGACTGCGCGAAGGTTTCTGCCAGCCAGGTGGTTGGTCTGCGGGCGTCAGCCAGCCAGGGTCTCGCGCTTGAGTGGGGTCTGTGGTCTTCTGGTGGGCACACTTGCTTTCGAGTATCAAATGTCTGGGGGCAGCCTGTCCGGCTCTGAAGGGGAAACAGGAAGCCGCCCTCACTGGGGAAGGTGGGTTCCCCAGTGGGCTCCCCGGCCGAGCTGAGAGCGCTGGGGCTGGCCCGGGGGTCCCCCCAGAGCCTGTGTGAGATGCAGGTGGGGTGCCCTGCGGGGTGCTGAGGGCAAGGCCGGGGTGTCCAGGAGCGGGGTGCCAGAAGGTGGGTCCAGGGCTGGGAGCTGGGCGGGAGGCCGGCTGGGAAAGGCAGTCCCGCAGCCCCACATGGCTCCCCAGCCCGGCGCAGGGCCCTGCTGTCCCCAGGGGTGATGGAGGCAGTGCCGGGAATGTGGGGTTTGGACTCCGGAGAGCCCTGCAGAGGGGGACACGTGCCCAGACCTCGACCCAGGGACGCCCCGCCCCCTTGCAGGGCGCCCCTGGGAGGTGGGTGCCCATGTGAGCATCCTGAGAGCTCGCCAGGGGCCGGCGGCCAGGGCACTGGGGAGGCCGGCAGGTCCTGCCCCCAGCCCCGTGTGCCACGGCAGGGAATGGGCACCCAGCAGGTGTGGACACGGTCCCGTCTGAGCCCCAGCTTCCCGTCTGTCTTGGGGTGACAGCAACACGTGCCCCCAGCTGGCGGGTGAGTGAGCGACCTGTCTGGCTGCGTGCTCCAGGCTCCTCCGCGTCCCCCAGTGGGGCAGCGCTGTGCTCCTGGCCAGATGGGCGCGGCAGCTCCCGGTGCCCACTGAGCAGGGGTGAGGGCCCCACAGGTGTGACAGGCGGGGGTGCCCCCAGGGCAGGGCGGGTTGGGCCCTCCACCTGCCAGGTGTGGCGGTCACCGTTCCCTCCCCACCCGCACACCCACCGACCCAGCCAGGGCCAGATGCTCTGCTGGATGGGACGGAGCATGCAGTCTCCGCGGCCCTCACCTGGCGGCTGGCGGAGGGCTGTGACTCACCGCCCAGATTCATGTGTGATCACGCACAGGAATGTGCCGAGAAGGGGACAAGGGCCTCCTGGCGGAGAGTCTACTGAGGAAGCTGATTGGGACTGGGGCTCTGGGAAGGCTTCTTGGAGGAGGTGACATATAGCCGAGATTAGAACAGGAAGCTAATAGGGTGAGAATGGGTATTGGAGGCAAGAGGGAGCCAGACTTGTTCCTGGGGGCAGCTGTGGCCTTGCCTTCAGAGAAGGGGCGCCATGGTGGGACATTAAGCCGGGGGTGACGGTTCTGTGTTGGAAAGATGGCCCAGCTGTGGGCAGCGGTGTTGTGGGGGGAGGCTGTGCCAGAGGACAGCAGCTGAGACCAGGAGGGGGAGTCAGGGAGATGTGTATAAGAGACAGGTCCGAGGGCCACCCCTTCCTCTGCTGGCTCCAGGCTGCCTCGGTGGACCACAGTGGGCACGTTGGGGTCCCCAGTGCGGGGCCTGTCTCTTATACACATCTCCTCTTCGGAGCACCCACAGCTCGTCCCCATGGCAGACCTGGACAGGCAGGGGTTCACTGTCTGGAGGCTGTCTCTTATACACATCTAGATGTGTATAAGAGACAGGCTGTGCCAGAGGACAGCAGCTGAGACCAGGAGGGGGAGTCAGGGGGCTACGGGGAGCAGGGGCGGAGGCCCCGGGGGTCGGGCTGGGGCTGCTGGGCATGCCCCTGTGCCCACGCCAGCCTCAGCACCTCGTCAGCGTCCCTGTGCCTGGGTCTGAGCACAGAGGCAGCTCGGGGTCTAGCCTCAGAGGAGGGTTGGGGCCAAGTGGTGGTTCAAGACTGGCAGGGGCAGGGGTGTGGGGAGGGGCCCCGTGGAGTCGGTGGGGCGGGGGGCGGCGCTCAGAGTGGTGGAGAGGCAGACAGCAGTGACCAGAGGTGTGAGGGCCCTGAGGCTGGAGGAAGGAGGCCCAGGAAGGAGGCAGGTGGGCCCAGGACCCCCGGGGAGGTGGCAGGCGAGCCCAGATGGGGTGGGGGCCGCGCCTGGCACACAGGCCCCACCCAGCGTGAGCGTGACAGAGCTTCTGCTGGACGCGGGGTCCCTGGGAGCACACCCTGGGCCCTGGGCAGGCAGGGGTGTGGGAGCAGCACCCACGTGTCCCGAGGCCCCGCAGAGCCATTCGCCTCCCTGGGGTGACTGCCCCGACTCTCAGCCCAGCGGGAGATTCACAGGCTCCCCGCCAGCCGGGCAGGCCCCCGGCAGCCGCTTCCCGCAGGCCGGAGCTTTCGGGGTCTCTCAGCTGCGCCTCCCTGGGGAGCTCCTGGTTTTACTGAGTGGAGGGCACCCTGGGGCGAGCCTCGGCTCTGTGGCTTCCTGAGGCTGCTGTCCCAGATGACCTGTCTCAGGCCAGCAGGAAATGCAAGAACCTCTGGAGGCTGAATGCAAAACCCAGGTTCTCTTCCCGGGGCTCCGGGGAGGGTCCTCCAGGCTCTCGCAGCTGCTGGGGGCCCCGGTGCCCTGGGCCCACGGCCACACCAGCAGCCTCACCGTCGGAGGTCCCCGCTGTGTGGAAGCCACGTCTGCCTGTCACCAGGAGGCCCTGGGAGGCCCCTCCAGCCTCATCCACTCTCTCAGAGCCCTCCTCTCGTCACAGCTGCCACGCCTTCCCCACGGCTCCGGGGAGGACCCTGGTCACCCACCGCATCCTCTGTCCACTCAGCAGCCCCCACGGGTGCGGGTGCAGCTTGCGTCCTTGTCCAACTGGGCTAGGGGTCCGGGGTGAGGGAGGCATCCTGCCCTGCAGGGAGGCTGTGCACATGGCTGGGCCCCAGCAGCACTTTCAGCCTCACGAGGTGGGAACTTTCAGCCTCATTCTCCGGGAAGCCAGCCCGGAAACCCTGCAGCCTGGCTCCAGGCGGCCACCCCGCCTCGCCTGCCGGAGGCGTGACACGCGGTGGAGGCGGCCAGATCCTGTCCCCAGGCTCCGGCTTCCTCCTGGGCTTCTCCCTTCCAGAGCTGCGTCTGCGGGCCCAGCGCCCCAGAGAGGCTTTCAGTTCAGCTCAGTCCAGCCGCTCAGTCGTGTCCGACCCTGTGCGACCCCGTGGACTGCAGCACACCAGGCCTCCCTGTCCACCACCAGCTCCCGGAGAGGCGTTGCTTTCTTCCAACTCTGAATAAAAACGTGCCTCCGCTTCTCAGCTGACTTCCGCCTTGTTTCAGGGAGCTCAGGTTGTCTGCGAAGGTGGTAATTATTTTGTTCCAGAGAAAACGCAGGCCTGTGATTCGAGGCCCGGGCCCCGCCCCTCCGCGTGGCTTCCCAGGAGGGCACCGGGCAGTGCAGGACGCGGGCCTGGTGTGCAGGCGCTCCTCTGGGGCGCTGGGGTCCCTGCGGGCCGCGAGAGGGCCTCCAGGGCGCGTGTCTTCAGGAACAGCAATGCCCTTCCTGCGGCCGCGTTAGCCTCAGCCGGCCAGGGCCCCCACGGACAGCTCCAAGTGCCCATCCCTCTTTCGCCTGAGGTCCCTGGGCGCGTGGGCAGGGGCTGACCCAGGCCCTGAGCCCTGCGGCGCTGTGCCCCGGGACTTGGGTGGGGCCCTCCGGGTGGCCGGGCCTCGGCTGCCGTCCCGGAGGCCCTTCTGTCCAGCGTCCTGCCCTGCTCCTCAGCCATGTGCAGGGACATGGCCACCTGCAGATGTGGTCTTCAGACGAGGGCCCCGGCCTTCCAGCTGCCCAGCTGCCCGTGGTAAACAGGGCTGACCCCTTTCATCCAGGCTGATGACCCCTGATGCATTGCTGTCTGTGGGCTCCTCAGCCCGAGTCCACCTGAGGAGCACAGCTGTCCCTGGCCGCGGGCCTGGCTCTCCACCAGGACACGGGATTCCGTGCCCATGGCGTTTCCAGCCTAGGCCCGGGGACCCCCACTTCCCGAGGGACCCTGGGTCCTCTCTGGGGCGTGGTGTCCGGCCATCCTGCCTGGGTGAGGGCTGCTGGCCGAGGGTGGTGGTGTTCCCAGGTCGTTAACTGCCCTTCGCAGTTCAGAGACCTGGAGCTACTTTCTTTCAGGAGAGAAGAGATGGTGATTTCACATGGACTCTTCTAACTCAGATTTTTTTTTTTTACTTATTCACCACTTTATTTGTATCTCTGCCCCCTTGTGCTGAAATTCTTGGTTCTTAGTGATAATAGCACAGTCATCTTACATGTAAAAGTCGACATTTGTCAAATGCTAATGTGCGGACTACATCGTATGTGGAATCATTTGGGACAGGGAGGCCACCAGCCCGGCTGCGGCCATCTGGAGGAACCCCAGGCCTTTGGTGCCTGGGGTCTGCCCTTCAGGGGACACGTTAGAGTCCTGTTTCCAAGTCATGGGGACAGGGCCCCCTCCCCCGGGCCGTCATGACCTCAGACACCGTTAGTCGCTGATTCATCTTTCTTTCTGCCTCTGGAGATTCCGTACGTTCTGTAATTCGGTGCGTGTTACGGAGGGTCCCCGGTCAGTCTGAGCGTCATCTGGGCTCCTCGGGGCCAGCCCCGTCCTGCAGGCCGGCTTCCCCCTGTGCTTGCTTGTCCTCTTGTGTTCATGATGGAAGCGGACACAGAGGGGCACCACCCCGTCTCTTGGCTCCGAGTGGTAAGGCGGCTGTGCCCAGCCTTCCTGTGCCCACTGGCCGCCACTGCCTCGTCGAGGAAGGAATCCTGAGTGCTCTGGGCGTGGCCGTGACCCCGGCGGGCGCCAGACCTCAGGGCTCCCCGTCCCAGCATCCTTGCGTGTTGCGGCTTCTTCACACCCCGTCCTGGTCTTTGTGGTCCTGTTGGGGTCTCCCCGTCCAGGAAATCCCTCCTGCACACTCAGACCCACACGCTGCGCCGCACGCAGGAACGCCCACGGAGGCCTGGGCACTCTGCATGGCCCACCCCTGCCCAGCCTGGTGCTGGGTTCCTGGCGCCCTGTGCGCTGGGCTGCAGCACCCTGTCCTGCAAGTGGGGAGACAGGTCCCCGGGGAGGCTCTTCTTGGTGCAGCAGGCAGCCTTGGCCTTTGGGAGGCAGAGCCGTGCCTGGGCGTATCTGCCCGCTCCGCACCCTGGGCGGTGGGAGGTGCTTCTCGTGGGGAGGGTGGGGCCTGGGGACAGGCTCTGGGCTGGTTGGCTTCGGCCCCCGCTGTGCCTCTGGGTTGAGAACCCTGAGCTGGGGGCACCCACAGCTCGTCCCCATGGCAGACCTGGACAGGCAGGGGTTCACTGTCTGGAGGAAAGGGCTGCCTGGGTCTCTGGATCGGGAAGTGGGCCACATGTCAACCCTCCGCATGTTCCCACAGGAAAACAAACACAGCCTTCCAAGCTGCGCCCCGGGGAGCCAGCGTCCTGGGACCCGCCCCTTTCCCAGTTACCTGGTGGGGGTCTCACTGGACCTGGTGCAGCCCGCGTGTGGCTAAAGGGACCACAGGACTAAGCGGGGGTCTGGCCAGGCAGGTGCTCAGGGTCCCGGCCAAGGCTGTGCTGGTCTCCGCAAGGCAGGGCCCGTGGCCGTGCCTTAGGCCTTCCTGAGCCTCGAGGACGGGCCGGGCTGTGGCAGAGGCCCTGTGCGTGGCCGTGGAAGGCCATGCGCCCACCCAGCTGCCCTGGGCCACCCTCCTAGGCGTCATCCGTGAGTCCACAGTCACCCCCCCGGGGGCTTCCTCCAGGGGAGCCAGGAAGGTGGGCTTTTCCCTGGATGCCTGCCGAGAACACGGCCCCTCCTGCAGTGTCTGGGTGGGGTGCGGGACAGCGGGGCTGGGGACTGGGGGCTGCCCGGGTTGTCGTGGAGAAGGGGCAGGGACCACCCTGCCCAGAGGGAACACCCCATTATTTAAGAGGGTGCCCTGGCCGGCGGGGATGCGGCAGTGAGAGAAGCGACCCGAGGCTTTCCAAGAGCTGCCGACTGGCCGCCCCAGGCAGGACCCGACCCCAGGCAGGACCCGACCCCAGGCAGGACCCGACCCTAGGCAGGACCCGACCCCAGGCAGGACCCGACCCCAGGCAGGGAGAGTCAGACAGGGAGGCAGGACCCGACCCCAGGCAGGGAGAGTCAGACAGGGAGGCAGGACCCGGCCCCCCGGGGCCTCCCCATCTGTGTTCGTCCTGCTGGGAGAGGCCTCTGGTCACAGAGGGCGCAGGCTTGTTGGGGCATCTCCCTAACGAGGGCCATGGTTTCAAAGGGGCCGTGGCCATTCGAATCACCCCCAGGTCCAATGTCTCTGGGGTTGCCTTTGATTTGAGCCCCTTTGAATGCTGAAATGTTGCAATAACAGGGCACTTGGAGTTTCTGAGTGTGGCTGTTCCCACAGATGCTGTGACCCAGCTCTGAGGAGGTGGGGAGGCACGGTGGTGGGGCAGAGAGGGGTCCCTCCCGCAGACCCCGAGTTGGGCTGCCGCTTGAGGCCGGGAGCTTCCCTGGGGCCTTGTGGTGGGGGAGAAGTCAGCCTGCTGGCCAGCTGCAGGCGGGCGGGCGGCCGCGCACTCTGCTGCTGCGTGGCCAGTGGGCTCGCTGCTCACAGGCCTGAGCTAAGAGCAGCGACGCGGCAGGAGGCCCCTCCCGGTCGTCGCTGCCCCTCGCGGTCACGGGCCTCCGCGGGGTCATCTGCGTTTCTCTGTGCAGATCCATTTCCGGGGTTTTACGTTTCAAACAGGGATGGAGGACGGGTTTGGTTCCTTGGCACAGTGGAGTGAGATGTTCCTGAGCACATCTCTCTCTGCTGAACTGTTTTTATTTTTGTGTTCACTGTTGGCCGTGTCGGGTCTCTGGTGCTGCACAGACGTTTCTCCGGTTGTGCTGGCGGGCCGCTCATTGCTGGGGCTTCTCTGGTTGCGGAGCGCAGGCTCCTGGGCGCGAGGGCCCAGTGTCGCAGCCCCGGCTCCAGAGCACAGGCTCAGCAGTCATGGTGGTCGGGCCTGGCTGCCCTGCTGCCTCGGGGGTCTTCCTGGACTTGGGTTCGAGCCCATGTCTCCTGCACTGCAGGCAGGTTCCTCCCCACCCCCGAGCCGCCAGGGAAGCCTTACTGAATTTTCATCTGAGGCAAGGCTACGTGGGCCTCCCTGACAGCTCAGCTGGTAAAGAGTCTGCCTGCAGTGCAGGAGACCCAGGCTTGATCCCTGGATCGGGAAGGTCCCCTGGAGAAGGGAATGGCAAACCCACTCCAGGATTCTTGCCTGGAAAATCCCATGGACAGAGTCGCCTGGCAGGCTGTTATAGTCCATGGGATCGCGAGAGTTGGACACAATTTAGAGGCTAAACCGCCTACCAGTCACCCACATTCACGCTGTGACAGCCCACTGGTGACACAAAGTGCATCATGAAAGGATTTCTCTCCACGTGTCTACACTCGTCCTGCTTCTTGTTTCATGATTTCCCAACTGAAGCGTTCTTTATGGGCAGTTTTCTTGGAAAAGGAAGATTTTGCAACCTTATAACCCCCGTTCCCCTGCCACACCCACACACAAGCTCACCGCTGGTGCTAAGACGCGTCAGTCGTGTCCGACTCTGTGCAACCCCATGGACGGCAGCCCACCAGGCTCCTCCGTCCCTGGGATTCTCCAGGCAAGAACACTGGAGTGGGGTGCCATCGCCTTCTCCACACACAAGCATAGTTTCTGACTAAATCAAGGTTCGGTGCTGATGTTAAAAGCTGCAGCCCATCCACAGGAGTTCGGGCACATTCAGTTTCTCTCCGGCTCCGTTCTCCGCAGGGACGCACTTCCCTCACGGTGGGCCGTCCATGTGTCGTCACTGGGCCCCAGGCGCTCTGAGAGAAGTGGAGACCTCAGCGCCCCGGAGACGCCGAGCGCGTGTTTCCATTTACAACCATCCTGTGAACAAACCTCTCTGAAACGTGGTGGCATCAGACACCACCACTCGGTCACGTCTGGCGATTCTGCGCGCCCTGGGACAGGCGTGTCAGCTGCGAAAGCGTGTCCGAGGGGCTCCTGGCCCGAGGCCTGGGCTGGGGTGGCTGGCCCCAGGTCCCCCCTACCTCCCGGGCCCCTCCCCGGGGCAGGCTGGGCTTTCCCGCGGCCAGCAGTCTCAGGGCCCTCGGAGGCGGCCCGCCCTCGGGGTCTGCGCCTGGCCCTGGGCCAGCCTGCCTCTCATCCCCGAACAGGAACCAGACGTGGGCGGGGAGCCGCAGGGCACGTGGCCCTGGTGTTCCTGTGGACGCCGGGCCTCGCCCTCCTCCTCGTCCCAGGCTGCACCCCATCCTGGAGCCTCCCGGGAGGACTGGAATGCTGGAGGACAGGGGCGCTGGTGGACACTCACCCCGTCTGCTGCGCTCTGGAGGCCCTCGCCCTGCAAGCCCCCTGCTTTCCTTGGGGGGAGGTTGACCCTGAGACGCTGGGCCGAGGTGTCCGCTGCCTCTCTGGCCTGGCTCACCTGCGCCTGGTCGTCAGATGGGAGACGGGGGCACGTCAGGAGGCAGGGGGACGCCTGGGCTCCCCACCCGCTTGAGAAAGGATTTCCCTGTCCGAAGTCTGTTCCCCTCAGCCCCTGGGCGTCTCCTGAGCCAGAAGGGCGCCTCTGGTGGGTGGGGCTCTCGTCACACCCACACTGGGGCCTTCTGGGCCGTGCGCCCAGCCATCAGCTCCCTGAAAGCCCCAGCCCCAAGTGGCTGGAAGGTTCCAGAACAGATGGCCTCCCTTCAGCCTCCATGAGCCTGGGCCCCTGAGCCATGGAGGCTCCGAGCCCTGCCCCAGGCAGGCAGGGCGGGCCCTGCCCCAGGAGAGGGGGCGGGCACCACGGGAGGCAGGACCCCGGGGCTGTTGGGAGCTGGGGGTGGGGGTCCCTGAGGCCCACGGAGGCCGAGGGTGCGGCCCGGCAGCGCTCGGGGAGGGCACTCTGGGCTGGCGCTGGCCTGCCCCTTGCCCTGGATGCTGACACGAGTTACTCTGTCCCTTTCTTCTTCCCCCCCAGGTCACCAGTGCTGAGGGAAGGGCCGTCTTCCTGCAGCTGCCGACGACGAGGGCGTCCTTCACACCCCCGCCCCACCCGAGGACGCTGGGGGCCTCCTGGTTGGCTGGCTGCGGAGACCCGGCCCTGGGGTGAGCTGGTTCCGGACCTCTGCAGGGAGCCGGCGGGCCTGCCCGTGAGGACTGACCCCCACCCGGCGCACAGCGGCTCCTCTCGGCCAAAAGTATTTATTCCCACCACACAGACGTGAGCTTTTCCGGTTCCTCAAAGCCAGAGTCCAGCAGGGAGGGCAGCCCCCCAGGGCAGAGCGCCCGGCGCCTCCCTGCCGGCCTGGGCACGAGCAGCTGGCGTGGTGGGCTACGCCCCCGCAAACCCTGACCTGCCCGGGCTCCCATCACGCCGGGCGAGGTCCCGCCCGCCCCAGGCTGCCGTCAGACTGCTCCGTGAAAAGAATAAACACCTCACCTGTCGTTTGTAAGAGTCGGTTCCGTACTCCTTTTTGTCGCTTTAAAGACGGAAAAGAGGAAAGATGAAGTCAGCTCTGCGCTTGGTTTAAATGCGGGAGGATGAAGAGACCTCAGCAGAAGTGCCCTGGCTCCGGCAGGCCTGCGCTGTGTGCCCCCAGGGGGCCACTGACCCCTCGGATGCTGGATGCTGGCGGCTGAGGTCACTTCCCATCTGCCCTGGGGGCCGAGCCCCTGCTCTGTGGGGGGCACCCCTCCTCTCAGGGGGCTCAGCCCAGCCTCTCCTGGCCTGCCCAGGGCTTTCTGACCACACAGCATTTTGTGGGGGGCGGAAAGCGACGACTCAGGAGGTGGAGGACTTTGCTCTGGTTTCCCCTGTGAAAGCTCTCCCCTGGTTTCCTGGTTTCCTCCCGTGGAGCTGAGTGACATCCCAGAGTGGACGGTGGGCCTCTGTCTGCTCCTGGCTTTACTAGAACGTTTGCGGTATGACCCCCGCCCCCCACACACAGCATTCTACTCCGGGCCAGGCTGGGGGGCCCTCTCCAGGACAGGAGAGGGGTGGGCCTCCATTCTCTGGGGGCCTGGGGGTCTGCGCTTGACCTTTGTGTACAGAGCAGCAGAGCCCTTCTCTCAAAGTCTCACCAGTCAACCCCCCAGGGGAGCTGTTCGGTCAAGGCCTTTCTACCCTGAGAGCCTGCCCCCCAGGGTCTATGGCGGGAGGGGAGCCTCCCGTGGATCCCGGAGGGCAGAGGGGCTGCTTTGAAGGAAGGGCAGCTGGTCCTCTCCTCGCCTGCCCCCACCTCCCCGGGAAGCCCCTTCCAGCCCCTGTCTGGGGTCCAGCGGAGGCAGGACTCGGGGCAGGGCTGCGGGAGGGCCAGAAGGCCCATCTTGGCCCACCCCTCCGTCCCAGGGCCCTTAGTCCCCAGCTCCTAATCCATGGCCTTCAGAAGCCAGAGCCGCTAAGGAGCCCGCGCTGGGGCCTAACGCCAGGGGTGGGCCCACAAGCGCTCCTGAGCCTGGGGTCTGAGGTCTCCCTAAGTGTGGGCGTTTCTGGGCTGGACCCACCTCAAGGAGAAGAAAAGCAGAGAGACAGGCCCCGGCCGTGGAGGCCTGGCCCCCACACCTGGCCTGACGGCACACTTCTGCACACGCAGTGTCCTGGAAGGAGGGGATGTGGCAGAGCCAGTGGACGGGGGGCTGGGGGGCTCCCCTGGGATAGAAAGAAGCCCTCAGATGGAGAAGTTGCTGAGCGGACCTCCACGGGCCCCTTCTCAGGCTGGCCAGAGGTCGTGAAGCCGGGCAGATTCCCCTGGTCCCCCCCTCATGGTGCCACACTCCCTGTTTCCATGGCAACCTGGGGGTGGAAGGACCACGGCTACCTCATCCTTCAGGTGGGGGCACCGAGGCCCCGAGGCTGCGTTGCTAGGCCGTGGGAATGCTGAAGGCACCTGGGGAGCCTTCAGGTCCTTGAAGCTCCTCTAGGGAAGCAGCCTCCCCTTGCCCCGCCTCCCAGGGAGGCCGACGTCTCCTCCAGCCCTGGGAGCCCCACGGGGTCTGTGACCTGGCCGCGCAGGGCAGCGTGATTCTGGACACAGGCGCAGACCCTAAGCAGGCCTGGGCTTCCCGGTGGGGACCTGCCCAGGCATCTGGGGTGGTAGGGTCCCTGGGATGACCAACGCCTGTGCCCCCTCAGTCCCTGCACCCCCTCCCCGTGGGCCTCCGGACTCCACTGCCCATACAGCACACTACACAGGGCCCCCATGCCACCTGCCAGGCTGTTGTTGGGCTGGGGGGGCGGTGTGAGGGGCAGAGCAGACCTGTCTGGAGTCCTCACCTGTCTCTTATACACATCTAGATGTGTATAAGAGACAGGGCTACGCCCCCGCAAACCCTGACCATGGGCTTCCCGGTGGGGACCTGCCCAGGCATCTGGGGTGGTAGGGTCCCTGGGATGACCAACGCCTGTGCCCCCTCAGTCCCTGCACCCCCTCCCCGTGGGCCTCCGGACTCCACTGCCCATACAGCACACTACACAGGGCCCCCATGCCACCTGCCAGGCTGTTGTTGGGCTGGGGGGGCGGTGTGAGGGGCAGAGCAGACCTGTCTGGAGTCCTCACTGTGCGCCTGCAAGTCACCACAAGTGGCCACATCTCGCGGCTGGGGCGGCAGGGGCTGGGGCGCCCCAGGGGGTCCCCGAGCCCCGTCGGCGGGGCTGAAGGCCCTTCCACTGTGCTGTGGCCCCCCTGCCGCACCAAGAGCCCTTCCTTTTCTGCAAGGCTTTTCTTCTGATTACAAAATAGCCTTTTTGGTGGCAGAAGTGAAGTCACTCAGTCGTGTCCGACTCTTTGCGACCCCACCAGGCTCCTCCGTCCGTGGGATTCTCCAGGCAAAAATACTGGAGTGGGTTGCCATTTCGTTCTCCTTTGGTGGCAGAGTTAGTAAAATACAGAAAAGCAGAGGAGAAGAACCTCCTGCAGCCCCCGCCCCGCGGGCCTGCTGTGTGTCCCTGCGTGACTCCCCGGGGCCTTAGCAGATGCTGGCCCTGCCTTCCTGGCCTCTTGCCACCCTGGAGGCTCTGCCCGACCCCCCTTCCACCCTCCCTGCCCCAGGGCTCCCCACACCCGCCCGCTTCCTGCTTTGGGCCTGGGGTGTGTCCAGCAGGCATCTCCACGCTCCAAGACGCTGTGCAGGAGCAGTCAGTGGTCTCTGGCGGGAACTAAAGGCAGCCTCTGCTGGACTCTGTCACGCAGGGGCCCCCAGCACCCATGGCCTCCCGTGGGGAAGGGAGCTGGGCTCTGCCCTGGCCATCACCAGGCTGAGATGAGGAGTGAAGGTGGAGGACATGAGAGGGGGCGGAAATCAGGGGGCACGGCCATCCCTGGCCTGAGTGACCATTGTCTGCTGGGGGGCTTATTCGTTCCTGTGCAGCACCCCCAGAACCCGAGGACACTCCCAGGCTGGAGCCCCTCAGTCCCCAGGGGAAGGCAGGGGCTGGGCTGGGGTGGGCTGCAGCAGCCCCTTTCCCAGCCTCAGGCTGGAGGCGCCGCAGCGGACCCTTCGCTGTGGCCTCGCCAACCCCAAGTCCAGCCAGCCTCACGGTCCCCAGGGCCTCGCTTCCTGCCCCGCCCCCTGGAGGCGTCCTGCAGGCTGGTGTATTTTTAGCTCTGCCTGATGCCAGGACTGCCTTTCACTGGACATCAGAGGCCTTGGGCAGCGGCCAGTGCCCTTGACCCCGTGCTTGTACGACTGGCCAGGCTCAGGAGGCAGAGCCCAGAGGCTCCTTCCTTCCTGGTGCGGCTGAGGGCGGGGCCAGGGCCCGGGAGCCCCAGGAGGGCGGAGCCCAGGCTCCACTGCTGGATGCGCTTCGGTAAAGCCTGAGGAGAGGACAGGCCCCGCCCCTCCCAGGGGTGCAGGTGGGGTGGGGCAGGCATGGGGAGCGCCTGGACTCAGGCTGCCTCACGGGGCCCCAGGGACGCCCACTAATACCCCTGACGTTGTGGAGGCCAGCAGCCCAAGGTCAGGGCGCCGGCGGACCCAGCGTTGTTGGTGGGTAGACGCTGGCTCTTAGGCGCCTTCTCCGTGGCTGGGAGCCTGATCTCCCCTCGGAAGGACAATGACCCGGTGAGGCCCAGCCCTCGTGCGCCTCTCAAGTGGGCCACCCCAAGGCCCATCTCCAGCATGGGCGAGGTGGGGTCACACTCCACCACGTGCATTTGGGGGTGTGGACACGGGGAGGCGGGTGGGGGTGTCCGCTGGGCCTCCGGGGACAGCTAGGAAGGGGTCAGGAGGAAAGGTGGGGGCCGGGGGTCTTGAGGGACAGGGAGGATTGTCATCAGACCTGGACCTGACCTGCCAAGCACCTGTCTCTTATAC
>SJYC01084227.1:0-10099 GCA_006408675.1 Madoqua kirkii | reverse complement strand
ACCGGGGCGCAGCTCCTGGCCTGTGTTCCAGCCACTTTAGCCACCTGGGACACAGCAGACTCACAGAGCCGGGTGGCGGTGGGCCTGCAGAACCCGGGCCCCCGAGGCTGGGAGAGGGCACGGGGCCGGGGCGGGCGGGTGGTCGGGCCCGGCTGTGGGTGCTGTAAGCAAGCTGAGAGGGGGCCCTGGTCCGTCCCAGCTCAAGCGCAGGCCCCCAGAGGCCGGCCAGGGCTGGTCAGGGCTGGTCAGGGCTGGTCAGGGCTGGTCAGGGCCGGTCAGGGCCCAGCGTGTGGCCTCGCTGGAGCCCGGGCGGTCAAACGCCACCAAAGATGTGGCTCTCAGGAGCCCCTTGGATGAGGTCTGCTGTCCGGAGACCCAGGGAGGAGACTGCCCTCCACCGAAACCACAGCCCCTGCGTCTCCTCTCTCTCACACAGAACACGTCTGGCATCAGACATCCGCTGGGTGTCCCGCAGTTCGATTGGATTCTGACACCAACTGGTTTGTGCAGAGGGAGGAGAAGGGGAAGACAGCGGATGAGATGGCTGGACGGCGTCACTGACTCGATGGGCGTGGGTCTGAGGGAACTCCGGGAGTTGGTGATGGACAGGGTGGCCTGGCGTGCCGCGATTCATGGGGTTGCAGAGTCGGACACGACTGAGCCTGACCTGAGGCTGGCTGGGAGAGCCCGGGGAAGTGCTCACCTCGGTCGAGGGGTCTATCGGGGCGTAAAGGGCACGGATGGACAGCCAGAGGCAGCGGTGTTTCGGGGCGGTCTGGGGGAGTCCCACACTTAGGAGCTTCTGTCCCCGTGGAGCGGGGTGTGTCCCCTCTCGGTACGTGGATGTGTCCACCCACCTGGACTCTAAAGCCCGTAATTTAGAGATTTCTGCTGAGGCTTCATCACATCGGAGTGGTTGAGCATTATCAGTTCCCAGCCTGGAGGGTGGGCGTGGGTTGTAGAGGAAAGTTCTAGCTCCTAACCACGGCTTGGTCTTTCTGGTGACCGGCTCCCACATGGGAGCCCACCCAGACTCACCTCATTAGGACAAATGACACTCTTGTCACCCAGGAAATTACAAGGGATTAAGTAGGCCCACGGTGGGAATGGGGGCAGAGGCCAGCACTTATCTCTTCTGTTATTCCGCACCCTCCAACCTGCGGTGGGCCCCATCCAGCCCGCTGCAGGACGCAGGAGGAAAAGGCTGCCCTTCCGCTTGGGAAGACGGAGCCCTTCCCGGGTCTGCGGGCTGCCGGCCAGCCCTGCAGACTCCAGCCCCGTGGGCCTCGCAGTGTGTCTCCTTAAAACAGAGCTCTCCTCCACGAGCCCCACCACACCCCCACGCACCCTGCTGGTTCTGTGCCCTGGGGAATCCTGGCCAGCACCGAGCCCATGACGCTTTGGGCAGGGCCTTCCCAGCGGAGCCCGCAGATGCCCCACCACCTCCTGGGTCTGGTTCATTGGGGCTGCAGCTCAGGGTCAAGAGACTGCAAGGCTCAGTGTTGGGTGGGGCCCGAGGGCAGGGAGGGGCCGTGGGAGAGGAATGCCAGATGAAATACAGAGGCTTGGTTCACTTTCAAATTCAGATAAAGGAGACAGGTTTATACTAGAATGATGTATTGTTAATCAGGAGTTCAAATGTCACTTTGCTTGAACTTTGCTACCTGAGGTGGGAGCCTCCAGCCAGGTAGTCACAAGGCGCCTTGTGTGCCTTGTGAGGGTCCAGCCTGGCCTTGTCCACCCTGCCCTCCCCCAGGCCTGCCTGCCCTAGCCCCTCTCCCAGAACAGGGCTCCCGGCAGTCTGGGGAGGCGCTGGACCCAGTCCCCACTAAGGGTCTTCTCAGCAAGAAGGGCTGCTGCAGACAGTTCAGTTCAGTTCAGTCGCTCAGTCGTGTCTGACTCTTTGCGACCCCATGAATCGCAGCACGCCAGGCCTCCCTGTCCATCACCAACTCCCGGAGTTCACTCAGACTCACGCCCATCGAGTCAGTGATGCCATCCATCCATCTCATCCTCTGTCGTCCCCTTCTCCTCCTGCCCCCAATCCCTTTCTGCATCAAGATCTTTTCCAATGAGTCAACTTTTCGCATGAGATGGCCAAAGTACTGGAGTTTCAGCTTTAGCATCATTCCTTCCAAAGAAATCCCAGGGCTGACCTCCTTCAGAATGGACTGGTTGGATCTCCTTGCAGTCCAAGGGACCCTCAAGAGTCTTCTCCAACACCACAGGCAGAGGCTGGACCTTTTTGTAGCCACTGTCAGGGCCACAAACCCAGGGACCACCAAGCCTCAGCCTACAGGACAGGAGAAGGGGGACCCCCCGCGCCCAGCGGCCTGGACGCAGCCCTTGGCTCTGTCCCGCCTGGGAGCCCCGCCGCCAGGACCTGTTTCCACGGGCCTCTGGAGGACCAGCTGAGTCCTGTCGTTTCACCGATCCCCACGGCATTCCTGGTGGTCTCCAGGCCACCTGGCATTCACTGGAGGCTCAGCCCCAGCCAAGAGGCTCCTGGCGCTTGCTCAAAGGGCACTGGAGATGGGGCCCCCACCCCCCAGAGCCCCACGTTTAGCTGGAGCATGGGGAACGGGGTGGGGGAGGGGTGTGTGAGGATGGGGCTGGGCGTGGAGGTTATGGGCTGTCTCTTATACACATCTAAAGATGTGGCTCTCAGGAGCCCCTTGGATGAGGTCTGCTGTCCGGAGACCCAGGGAGGAGACTGCCCTCCACCGAAACCACAGCCCCTGCGTCTCCTCTCTCTCACACAGAACACGTCTGGCATCAGACATCCGCTGGGTGTCCCGCAGTTCGATTGGATTCTGACACCAACTGGTTTGTGCAGAGGGAGGAGAAGGGGAAGACAGCGGATGAGATGGCTGGACGGCGTCACTGACTCGATGGGCGTGGGTCTGAGGGAACTCCGGGAGAGGAACAGACAGAGGTCTGGGGGCCTGGCAGGTTGAGGAGCCCAGTGGGCACAAGCCGGGCACACTGGGGGCCCTGTCAGGAGCAGAAATCCCCCTGCAGCCAGTCGCTCTGGGCCACAAGGCGGACTTTATGGACCTTCGAGTCCCGTCGTTCTGTTTGCAGAAATTTGCAATTTGCTATTTTTATTCTCTTTAAAAATAGCTTTATTGAGATATAACTCACACGCCATACAGTTTGCCCATTTGAAAGACACAGTCGATGGTTTTAGTGTGTCCTAAAATGGACTTCCCTGGTGGTTCCGACGATAAAGCGACTGCCTACAACGTGGGAGGCTGTCTCTTATACACATCTAGATGTGTATAAGAGACAGGGGAGGGGGAGGGCCCCCCCCCCTGAAGCCACACCTGCAGGCTAGAGGCAGCCTCTGTCCGCCCCCAGCACAGACCTGCCCTGCTGGCCGGCCTTTTGTGTTCCTTGCTCTGTTCAGTTCAGATTATAAAAATTATGGCTGCTCATTTTATGTTATTAAGAAAATGTGGAAAGACTTAAAGAACAAAATTAAAATTACCCGTCATCACACCCAAAAGAGAAAATCATAGTTGCATCTTGGGTACATTTCTTTTGGAGGGATATACATGTAGACACACACAAGTGCACATGCAGACACACGCACACATATATGCACACATGGAGAAACATATATGTGCACAGAGGTACATGCATTCATGCATCGATATTCACACACATAGATACATACACAGAGAGACATATGCACTTTTGCATGCACACAAATACACAGAGATACATACACAAACCCAGAGATACATATACACACATACACAGAATATACATCTATATATACATGTACACACACAATACTCAGAGATACATGCACAAACCCAGAGATACCTATACACACACACGTACACAGAATATACATATATGCATGCATGTATGCACACAAATACAGAGACACACACACAAACCCAGAGATACATATACATACATGTGCACAGAATATACATCTATACATACATGTACGCACACAATACTCAGAGATACATGCATAAACCCAGAGATACATATACATGCACACATACACAGAATATACATATATGCATGCATGTATGCACACAAATACACACACAAACCCAAAGATACATACACAAACCCAGAGATACATACACACACACACATACACAGAATATACATATATACATGCATGCATGCACACAAATACACACAGAGATACATACATAAACCCAGAGACACACACATGTACACAGAATATACATATACATACATACATGTACGCATACAATATGCAGATACATGCACAAACCCATAGATACATACATATACACATATGTACACAGAATATACATCTATTCATACATGTATGCACACAATACTCAGAGATACATGCATGCAGATGCATGTATACATACATGGATAAATGCATCAAACATACACACTAAATATATGCACACAGAGACATGCACGCACACAGGTATGCACACAGATACACAGATGCACACACACAGATCACACACACAGAAAGCAGGTGAGCTGATTTTGCACACGTCGCTTCACGCACATCTCTCATGCATGAGTGTGTGGGGCATGTAATGAATTCCTGTGCCTGACTTCCGGACACACCACAGATGCTGGGATCTGGTGTTTACCAGCCACCTCCATGCGCTGGTCTGCCCTTGTCGGGAGAGGCCTCCAGCCTCCCCAGGGCAGATCCCCCAGCGGGGGCGTGGAGAGGTGCAGGCTGTGGGCCTGCCCAGCTGTCCTCTTCATGCAGTGGTTTCCAGCTTTACCCCTGACACCACCATTGCCTATGTCAGGCAGAGCGGGCACACTCATGTGAGGTGCGTGCCCTCGTGAGCTGTGTGTGCCCTCGTGTGAGGCGCGTGCCCTCATGAGGTGTGTGTGCGTGAGCGTGTGCCTCCCGGGGAGCAGACACTGGCAGCATGGGGGGGTGGAGACCCTGGGGAGACGTGCCGGGGGAGGCCAGAGGGACACTCAGACTGGACCGTTGCAGCCAGACCAGCCTGGCCATGGTCCCCAGGCCAATGGGCAGTGCCCAGCCCGGGGCGCCGTCTCCGAGACTGACAGCTTCTCGGCTGATCCCCTCATTGTCAGGGCACTGCTGCCTGGCCTTCGGTGGTGGCCAAGTCTGAGGCGGCACCATTAGGCCGCTCAGCTGCTTTGAAAGGTCATCCGGGGGACAGATGCGGGCTGGGGGCCGTGTGGGCAGCCTCTGAGCGGGCTGGGGGCCGGGCAGCCAGGGCACCTGACCCTTTTTGGTGCCCAGACCGAGAGTCAGCTTTTCTAAATGCTGCCAGTCAGATCCTCTGCACCAAGCCCTGAGACCATCTGGCAGTGAGACCCTGGGGAACAGACAGAGGTCTGGGGGCCTGGCAGGTTGAGGAGCCCAGTGGGCACAAGCCGGGCACACTGGGGGCCCTGTCAGGAGCAGAATCCCCCTGCAGCCAGTCGCTCTGGGCCACAAGGCGGACTTTATGGACCTTCGAGTCCCGTCGTTCTGTTTGCAGAAATTTGCAATTTGCTATTTTTATTCTCTTTAAAAATAGCTTTATTGAGATATAACTCACACGCCATACAGTTTGCCCATTTGAAAGACACAGTCGATGGTTTTAGTGTGTCCTAAAATGGACTTCCCTGGTGGTTCCGACGATAAAGCGACTGCCTACAACGTGGGAGGCCTGGGTTCAATCCCTGGGTTGGGAAGATCTCCTGGAGAAGGAGATGGTACCCCACTCCAGTGTTCTTGCCTGGAGAATCCCATGGACCGGGGAGCCTGGCAGGCTACAGTCCACGGGGTCGCAGAGTCGGGCACGACTGAGCAGCTTCGCTTCGAGTTCAGTGTGTCCACAGATGGCACACTCTGCAGACATCAGCATCCTAGGGGTTCATGCTAGGCGAGTTCCGTCACGTCCGAGAGAACCCCCGCATTCTGCAGCTGCCCGCTGACGGACTCGCAGCTTCTTTTCACTCTTGGCTCCTGTGACCAACACAGCCCCTAACATTTGGCTGCAGGTTTCGGTGCAGACACAGGTTTTCCCCTCTCCTGGGCATAATGAATTCTAGGAAGTGGGAAGTGGTGATTGAAAACATGCATGTGAGCAGTTAAGATCTTGAAACTATTGCAAAACCTGGAGGCAGAAAGAGTTCAAAATGAAACTGGAGAAAACCTCTAGTTCTCCTGATCTCATATTTTTTAAGCGTATTTAAAGATCTTGTCTTCTTTTCTCACAATATTGAGCTTTTAGAGGAGAATGAGGGTGGGGGTGGGCTGAGCGCAGCTTCTCCCTGTCGTTGCTGCTGCTTTTGTCATTACAGCCTTGTAAAGAGTCACAATTTTCTCTTTGAGGAAAGGAAGCTTGTCTCGATCAATTATAAGTCTTCCCAAACATGTGTCAGTGTTTACTCGCTAAGTCAAGTCCAACTCTTTGCCACCCCATAGACTGTAGCACACCAGCTTCCCTGTGGAAGTGGCAGAGAACCTTAAATGAGTGCAAGCACGCGTAACTCAGTCGCTACGGCAGGTTGGCAGAGTAGGAGACAGCAGGGGAAGAGGGCGGAAGTCAGAAAGGGTCGTGGTGCCGGAAAAGGTCGCTCAGCCGAGAAGCGTAGGCCACCGGTTTCATAACTTCGAAGTCAAAGTCGTAGTCAGGAAGGTCACTTATCAGTCCCAACTAAAGGCAATCCTACTTGACCAAACTGGAGGAACGACAGGTTCCCGGAGAGTTCTCAGAAGAAGTCGTGGTGTTAAACTTTCTTAGTTAAAAGAAAAGGGGAACCCTAGTGAAGTCGATAACCCCCATAAAACTCCCCGAGGCATATGTAAAATCCTTATAAACAAGATAAAGAAACTTTTTACGGAAATTTCCCAAAACTATCCCTTACTGTGACTCAGACAGGCGACGAAACCCATCACACCTGTGAGGTTGTTATAATTAATAAGATTAGGTACGCGTGTCTCACAGAAAAGTGAATAGACACAGAAGTCAAAGAAAGTAATTACAGAACATCGAAAGATATATGTACAGAGTGGAGAAACCGATTTAAATGAGAAAGACTACGGTGACATTTGTTCTAACGAAAGAAGTAAAGAGAAAGACTATACATAATCAATATCTTTACATCGTCTAAAAAAACATAACTCAAACATAGGACATTGAAAAGACTTCAGTAAATAATCGAGTTTCTCAATAAACTATCTCAAAAACCCAAAGACTATATAGTACAGCAGACGTTTGTCACTGTCAAAGTGACGAAGGAAAGATCAAATAAAGAAAAAGAACAGATTAAAGAGATCGATCCAGGAGGTCATGATATAATTTATTTTCACTACGTACACCCGTGAGAACAGAACAAAGTATAAAGAATTTGAATAAAAGGATAACGTTTTCGTTAGGTATGATCTCAAAGATCACCCACAAAATATTGACCATCAAAAATTATGTTCTAAACCAAGATTGCCGGCAGAAATATCAATAACCTCAGATATGCAGATGGCACCACCTTTATGGCAGAAAGTGAAGAGGAACTAAAAAGCCTCTTGATGAAGGTGAAAGAGGAGAGGGAAAAAGCTGGCTTAAAACTCAACATTATAAAAAACTAAGATCATGGCATCTGATCCCATCACTTCACAGCAAATTCAAGGGGAAACAAGGGAAACAGTGACAGACTTTATTTCTTGGGCTCCAAAATCACAGCAGCAGATGTTGACTGCAGCCATGAAATTAAAAGACACTTGCTTCTTGGATGAAAAGCTATGACAAACGTAGACAGTGTATCAAAAAGCAGAGACATTAATTTGCTGACAAATTTTCATATAGTCAAAGCTTTGGTTTTTCCATTAGTCATGTATGGATGAGAGAGTTGGACCATAAAGAAGGCTGAGCACTGAAGAATTGATGCTTTGGGGCTGTGATGTTGGAGAAGACCCTTGAGTGTCCCTTGGACTGCAAGGAGTCCATCCTCAAGGAAATCAACCCTGAATATTCACTGGAAGGACTGATGCTGTAGCTGAAGCTCTAATACTTTGGGCACGTGATGCGAAGAGCTGACTCACTGGAAAAGATCCTGATGCTGGAAAGACTGAAGGCAGGAGGAGAAGGGGATGACAGAGGATGAGCTGGTTGGATGGCATCACTGACTCAATGGAAAAGAGTTTGAGCCAGCTCCGGGAGTTGGCGATGGACAGAGAGGCCTGGTGTGCTGCAGTCCTTGGGGTCTCAAAGAGCCAGACCTGAATGAGTGACTGGACGGCAAGTGCTCACACGCCTGAGACAGTGTCTGCTGGGCCCGGTCTTGTCTTCTGGGGATGCTGGGAGAGCCGGCTCAGCCAGGGGCGCAGGCGCGCGCGTTTCTGTCCTCAGTGAGTTCATGGGCCGCTGCTGGATCATAGCCTGATGTTTAACCAGCCCCCAAAGGTTGAACATTTAGGTTCTGTCGAAATCTTCCCCTTCCCAACAACGTGGAGCAGGAGGAGCTCGTGGAAAAGGAGAGGAAAGAGAGTGAGAAGAACTCAAGACGCTTTAGAGCGACTGGAGGATGTGACCTGGTGCCAGGAACATGGCGGGGGCTGGACCTGAAGGCCTCCCTCCAGAGTCTGTGTGTGGTCGGACAAATCCACAATAAAACATTCAAAAGGTGCGGAAGGGGGCCCGGAAAACCCGGAAAACGGGGCAAAACCCTGCAGTTCCTGCAGGGTTTCTCTGGAAGGTCCCTTTGGCTCCTCCACCTCATTCGCCCAGGCCGATTGTTCCAACTCTGCCTCTCCCTGAGGTCCCCTCACTGACCTGGGTCCACAGGGGCAGGCAGGAGAGGGGCCCCAGTCCTCAGACGGGAAGCAGGGAGGGCACTGTAGTTTTGCACGAATGCAAAAACGATCTGCAAGTATCAGCAGTGAGTTAGATCTTTAACGGGACTTCAATGTTCACATGAATATTTATGAGCTGTTGCCAAGCTTGGTCCAGAAGCTCCCCAGGCAGAGCTGCTGGGTGGGGGCTTGGCTACGCCTCCTAGGGCCTCCAGGAGGGGATGGCACTGTCCCGAACGCTGTCCTAGGTGCCTCGTCCCTGGTGCCGCCCCCCCACCCTGACCTGACCCTCTCTCCTCGCTCCGCTCCTCGTCTCAGCCCGAAGTCAGCCACTACCCCGTGCCCATCTGAGCGCTCGCCCCGCCTCACTCCATCAACCCTATCCTCAGCCAGAAGCAAGGCTGGGGCCCCGGCGTCCGCTCGCAGGATGCAAGCCCCCTTCTAGGGGCGCCTGTGACGCAGTAAAGACAGGCCCTGATGTCACAGACTCTGCCAGGTGTGGCAGGAGCCTGGCAGGCGGGAAGGAAGCTTTGTGAAAAGGAAGCCTTGTGACCGCCCTAGGGAGAACTCTCTGAGTGACCGAGAAGGTGAGACTTGAGGTCTGTTCCCACAGCATCCTGCCCAAGGCCCCCCGAGTCCTTGGAAATGGGGGGTGGGTGTCTAGGGGGGCGGCCAGGTGCCCAGCGGTGGGGGTGTCCGTCACCCTCTGTGCCGGAGTTTCCCCATTGCGCACCCCCTGCTGAGAGGCTGGCCTCATCCAGGGGTTGGGGCTTCAGTCTGCAGGCAGGGATGTGTCTGCCGTGAGGGCCCCTGGAGAGGGCTCCCAGAAGCTGGCCTGGGGAGAGCTCGAGCTGCGAGCTGCTGTGACGGGTGGGCCTCGAGGAAACAGAAGCCGAGGCCCCAAATGGCCAGGGACTCCGGCCCCTTCTACCTCCTTCCCCTTCCCTCTTCGCCCCTCCACCCCCAGCTGAGGGGCTCAAGGGGAGGAGCCCAGGAAGGCCTTTCCCAGGGCGTGAAGGTGGGCGAGGCCAGCTGGAGCCCAGGGCAGAGTGCGGGTTGGGGGGGCCTGGGCCGAGCTCAGCTCTCTGCTACTCCAGCCTGCCCACCCCCACCCCAGGGAGAAGCCGGGCTGAGTAGTGTGTGGGGGCAACCAGTGGCCCTTAGTCAGTTGCTAAGGAAGCCTCAGGTGCAGAGCAGCCGCAAGCAGGGGCCTTGGGAGGGGTACTGCTAGACTGACCGCTGAGAAACTCTCAGCTCCTTGCTGACTCACAGGGAGAGGGGGGCAGAGGAGGTGCAAGAAGCTGGAGAGGGGAGGGG
>SJYC01084221.1:0-12001 GCA_006408675.1 Madoqua kirkii | reverse complement strand
ACGACCCGAGGTAAGGACGGAAGGACTAGTTTCCATTTAATTTCTCCGGTGGCCCAGGAGCTTAAGTATTTTCACTTCAGACACTTGAATTATTTTATGTAAATTGTTTTATCCTAGTCTTTCCCCGTTTTCCACTGGGATATTTGTCTTTTTTATTACTTTTGGAATTCATCTGTTGCAAATATTTTTTCTTATTTGTCATTCAATTTTTAATTTATTAAAGATATGTGTACATAGAAAAATGTTAAAATTTCTACAATCAAATTTGTCTGTATTTTCCTTTCATGATCCTTCTTCAGGTTAGGACTTAGAAAGTTCTTATCAAAGTTAAAATCAGTGCAACACCTCCACATGCCTTTTTAATTTAGAGCATGATTTTATTTTTTAATTGCTTCTGTAATCCTTCTGGAATTTAATTTACGTGGATACTTGGTTAGAGATACAACCTGACTTCTGTCTCTGGAGATTTAACTGAGTATCCTGACAACGCTTGTTGAACATTCACTAAGCAACAGTCAGAGCTCTCGTGGTTGGTCTGGTACTTTGACTAAGGCTTATCAAGGCGGCCACTCAGAGGCGCGGGCGCGTTTAAGGGAACAGAGAGGACCCAGGCTTGTCCAGGAGCCTGGACCCCGGCATCTTAGGTCCAAAGCTGCATGGAGGGGGCACCCACCGGTCAGGGAGAGACACAGCTTCCTGAGAAGCTGGCCCAGCTGGTCAGGAAAGAATTTCCTGGCCTCCCTGCCGTCCCCCCAGTGCTGGGCAGCAAAGTTCTCCAAGGAGGAGGGCAATTCTTGCAGTCCCATCGCTGGGTGAGGGCTGGGGGCGCAGAAAGGGAAGCCCTTCAGGCCCTCCCCCAGGCAGTCTCCAGAGCCCACCTCTCCTGTTGCAGCCCCAGGGGGAGACCTAGGGCAGGCAGGCAGGCAGGGGGCAGCCTGGGTCTAACTCCAGCCACTGTCAGCCTCGCCCAGCCCTGTCCCCGGGGGCCACACCAGTCCAGCCCGGCTCCTCTGTCTGACAGGCTTCTCTGGTGCTCAGACGGCAGAGAATCCGCCTGCGATGCTGGAGACCTGGGTTTGACCCCTGGGTGGGGAAGATGCCTGGAGGAGGGCATGGTAGCCCACTCCCGTGCCCCGAGGATCCCATGGACCGAGGAGCCTGGCGGGCTCGAGTCATAGTCACAGTCAGACAGGACCGAGCTGACTGAGCGCAGACGCAAAGGGGAGAGAGTGGCTGGGGCGGGAGCAGAGAGCAGGCAGATGAAGACCCAGGATGCCCAGAGCTCCTGAGACACAGCAGCCCGCGAGGCTCTGCAAACCTCAAGCAGAGAAAGCAAAGCAATGAAAAGTAAGGAGATTACCAACACCGGGAAAATAAAAGGTTGTATAACAAAGGGAACACAAGCAAATCACATTTCCAGCTTGAGTCTAAATGCCATTGACCTAATCTAATAACATAGCCACCAGTTTTGATTTAATAAAAAATTATGATATATCCCATAAAAATACGGGAAGAGAGAGAAGTTGATGGGTCTGTGTAGTGGGATGGAGGCAATGGAAGAGAGTTTACCTTCACTGTCCAAACCAGGAAGACTGTGTGTGTGTGTGTGTGTGTGTGTGAGTCACTCAGTCATGTCTATTTGTGACCCCATGAACCATAGCCCGCCAGGTTCTTCTGTCCATGGAATTCTCCAGGCAAGAATACTGGAGTGGGTTGCCATGCCCTCCTCCAGGGGATCTCCCCAGCCTGACCCACGGATCAATCCCAGGTCTCCCACACTGCACGCAGATTCTTTACCGCCTGAGCCACTGGGGAAGCTTAAAACACCTAAAGCTGAGACATCGAGCCGCGGTGGGATAATGTGCTGTTCAGAAACGGATTGGTAAGTACCAGGAGAGCTTTCTAAAGAAAGCTGAAAGCGGTGACCTCGCAAGAGCAGGCAGTAAGGTAAGAGCGGCTGGCATGATGCTGTGAAGCCCAGACAGCTGCGGGCTCTAAAGTCAAATGGGGATTCCTTTGCTTCGAATTAAGGTTAGTGATGAGTGTTCATTGCCAGATCAATGGGTAAAGATGTGGTACGTATATACAACGGAATACTGCTCAGCTATAGAAAGAATGAATAGTGCCATCTGTAGCAGCGTGGATTAACCCAGAGATGATCATACTGAATGAAGTCAGAGAGAGAGAGGCAAACACCATCTGCCATCACTGACGTGTGGCAGCTAAGCTCTCACACACGAGCCCGTCTGTGAAACAGAAGGGACCCACAAACACAGATCGGACTTGGGGCTCCCAGGGGGAGGGGCTTGGGGAGGGAAGCGTTGTGCTTTCAGGGTGAGGAGAGGCAGACCGTTTCACAGAGAGTGGGCAGACAGCAGGATCCTAGGGCATAACACAGGGCACTGCATTCAGTGTTCTCTGATAAACCGTAATGGAAAAGAATGTATAAATACGTAAGCAGAAATCAACGCATCATAAGTCAATTATACTTTAATAAAATAAATGTTTTAAAATTTAGGTTAATGAATATTAAGTGTTATCAATGTTTTTTGTAGTGTCTATTGATAATCAAATTATCATGTTTACAGTGATTAAATTATTGATACAATTTAGATTGTATAATTTTAACTCATTCTTGTCTAAAAAGGATAAAATTAATGCACTCAATGTATGGTTGATTTTAAATGGTGACAATTTGCTAAGAATTTATTTGGAATGCTTATATTTGCATTCATAATTGAGATTGTATCCAAAGGGTTTTCTTAGAATGCTAGCTATGCTAAATTAGCATTTAGAGTTGAATCGTCGCTGTTGTTCACTTGCCAAGTCACATCCAACTCTTTAAGACCCCATGGGCTGCAGCATGCCAGGCTTCCCTGTCCCTCACCAGCTCCTGGAGTTTGTCCCAAGTTCACGTCCACTGAATCAGTGATGCCATCCAACCATTTCATCCTCTGTTGTCCCCCTCTCCTCTTGTCCTCAGTCTTTCCGAGCATCAGGGTCTTTTCCAATGAGTCGTTTCTTCGCAGCCAGTGGCCAAAGTATTGGAGCTTCAGCCTCAGACCCGTCTGTGAAACAGAAGGGACCCACAAACACAGATCGGACTTGGGGCTCCCAGGGGGAGGGGCTTGGGGAGGGAAGCGTTGTGCTTTCAGGGTGAGGAGAGGCAGACCGTTTCACAGAGAGTGGGCAGACAGCAGGATCCTAGGGCATAACACAGGGCACTGCATTCAGTGTTCTCTGATAAACCGTAATGGAAAAGAATGTATAAATACGTAAGCAGAAATCAACGCATCATAAGTCAATTATACTTTAATAAAATAAATGTTTTAAAATTTAGGTTAATGAATATTAAGTGTTATCAATGTTTTTTGTAGTGTCTATTGATAATCAAATTATCATGTTTACAGTGATTAAATTATTGATACAATTTAGATTGTATAATTTTAACTCATTCTTGTCTAAAAAGGATAAAATTAATGCACTCAATGTATGGTTGATTTTAAATGGTGACAATTTGCTAAGAATTTATTTGGAATGCTTATATTTGCATTCATAATTGAGATTGTATCCAAAGGGTTTTCTTAGAATGCTAGCTATGCTAAATTAGCATTTAGAGTTGAATCGTCGCTGTTGTCACTTGCCAAGTCACATCCAACTCTTTAAGACCCCATGGGCTGCAGCATGCCAGGCTTCCCTGTCCCTCACCAGCTCCTGGAGTTTGTCCCAAGTTCACGTCCACTGAATCAGTGATGCCATCCAACCATTTCATCCTCTGTTGTCCCCCTCTCCTCTTGTCCTCAGTCTTTCCGAGCATCAGGGTCTTTTCCAATGAGTCGTTTCTTCGCAGCCAGTGGCCAAAGTATTGGAGCTTCAGCCTCAGCATCAGTCCTTCCAATGAGTATTCAGGGTGGATTTCCTTTAGGATGGCCTGGCTTGACCTCCTTGCTATTCAGGGGACTCTCGAGAGTCTTCCCCGGCACCACAGTCCTAAGGCATCAGTTCTTCAGTGCTCAGCCTTCTTTGTTGTCCAGCTCTCACATCTGCACATGACTTCTGGAAAAGCCATCGCTTTGACGGGATGGACCTTTGTCAGCAAAACAGCGTCTCTGGTCTTTAACCGCTTTCCGGGTCCGCCGCTGCTTCTCCCACGGCACGAGCACGTTCAGCCTCCTGGTCTGGCCTCTATCCACAGTCGCTCTGGAGCCCAAGAGAGTAAAGCCTGTCACTGTTTCCACTGTTCCCATCTACTTGCCTTGAAGTGATGGGACCGGACAATTCACCCATGAAATTGTGTTGGCCTGGCCCCTCTGTGAGTGACTCTTTGGCAGTCCTTTCAGTTCAGGCCACGGTTACTTACTCATCTATCACAGTATTCCAGTTTCCTCATGAGACAATTTTGGAAAAGCACGTTTTCCTAGAAAATCAGCCCCTGCTCTGAGACGCGCAAACACTGTGACAGTGTCACGCATGCCTTCACTTACTATTTTAGGCCACTGTGTTATTTTTTAAGAATTGTTTTTGACATTTAATTTTGCTTTGTAACCAAATACAAATACTTAGACTAATTCCATGTGTAACTGATTTAAAAGCTCACTACAAATTTTCACAATTTCAGGACGCCCTCCTCTCTGTACCCTTGGTCCAGCGTCCTGTCTCGGGCAGGAAGGGGGCGCCGCCATCCGCCTGTCTGATTCCCTCCCTCCAGGTGGCTCTCAAGCCTCTGCCCACGTGCTGGCTGGCGACCCTGTTGTTCTCCCTGAACTTAAGGCAGCTGCTCTCCTTTTAAATCACACCTCGTTCCTCTCTGGTATCGTCAGTACGTTTATTCCTGATCTTTGACGAAAGCAGGAAGCAGACAGTCAAATATATATGCTTCTCTACTAGAAAATATTTTGCAAACTGTGTTTTCCATTTTCACCTTGGTTCCAACGTTCTCCATCTCTCAGGATGGAGGATTTTTATACAGGCCCAAGTGGGTTTTTTGGGTGTAGGCACATGGGTGCATGTGGATACATATGTGCATACACGCGTGGGCTGTACCTGTGCACGCACGTGTGTACAAGCGTGAACTCACGTGTGTGTAGTTGTGAAGGCATTCGTGAAGGTGCGTGCGTGTGTGTGTGTGCACGTGGTCGTGTGTCCGTGTGTTTGGTATGTTTGCATGTGCTTGCATGTGTGCGCGTGTGTGGGTGTGTGTTCGTGTGCCAGTGTGTTTGTATGCGTGTGTGTATGCACGTGTACTATGAAAGCGTGCTTCACGTCTGTCATGCTGGGGCGGCTAGAGGCCGCCTGATGAAGGGAGACACCAGTGGGCGGAAGCTGCGGTGCGCGGTGCCCCTGACCACCTGCCGTCTGCTGGCCCTGCACCTCACGCGGATGTTGCTGGCCGTCGTCCCCCTTGAGAACTGGGTCCTGAGGGCCCCGGCAGCTAGGGCTCGAGCACCGTGGCCCCGGGGTTAGCGGCGTCCATCACAGACCGCAGTCCAAGGCAAAGCACCTCGGGGCCTGCCCCAGCAGGGCTGCGTCTGGGAAGCCCCAGGCCCAGAAAGGGCACGGGCAGGTGGCCCAGGACCCCAGCCGCTGCCTGCCATCCAGAGGGAGCACGCGTCCAGCGGCCCTGTGGTCTCCGGGGTGTGTGAGTCTGCCACCGCTCCTCGCGGCATTTCGGCAGAGCAACACCATCACCATCGCCCTTTGCTTCTGTCCCTGTCCACCTGCCGCCCACGTGTTCCCAGGCCCCACGGCCACAGCAGGGGGGCCGCCCCCACAGGAGGTGGGGGGGGCGCTGTGGAGACGGGTCTCCTCCCCTTGGGCCCTGGGGAGAGGTGGGCCTCCTGGACGCCCACCCTTACGCTCGTGGCCGACGCTCCATCCCCGCCGCCCCTGTGCGGGCCCCTGGGCCCCACCCCTTTCTCCAACAGGCGCCCTACCCGCCCTCACCCCTGACCTCCCTCCTGAGGACAACAGGCCCCGCAGCCTTCGGGAAAACCAGGCCACTGGATCCCCGGCCCTGGGGCTCCATTTCCTGCCCTCTCCCCACCCCCACCTGGAGACCCCCTCCTCCTGGCCCAGGGGTCTCCAGCCTCCTCCCCTCAGGCTGACACACAGCAGGGCCTGTCCATGGCGCTGCGGTAACCTGACCGCCGCCCACCTGGCTCCTGTGCCCCTCACCGTCCTGTACGTGGGGTGACCTGCTTCGTCTGAGATGACCTGGGAGACCCCCGCCCCGTCCAGAGCCCAAGGCCTCTGAGGGGTCAAGAGAAGCCCCTGGGATCCGAAAAGAGGAGGAGCCACCTGTTTCCTGGAAGACTTCCGGTCGAGCCCCCTCAGTGGGCACCGATGCTGGGAGGCCGTGTGGCAGGGCCAAGTCCAAGGCGTGCTGCTTCACTAACAAGCGGGCCCGGTGGCCCTAATCCACCAGCTTCTTGCTCAGAGGCGGCCTGGGGCTGAGGGCACTGATGGCAAGCCTGGCAATTCCTGCAAAGCCACCAGCGGCCCCCTCCCCGGCCTCCACACACTGTCCAGATGGACAGGTCTATTTTTAGGCCTGGGGCGCATGCCAGGGCGGTAAGACGCCTCCCGCTGGAGCAGTGCCAGGGCCTGGGGCCCTCCCTGCTTCCGCAGCAGGTGGAGACGCACCTGTCGGGGTTCCCGAGGCCTCCGCAGTCTGGAGAGTGGGTCTCAGGACTGCAGCCCCAGAGCTGGGGACCAGCTGAGGCCAGATGGGGAGGGGCCCAGCCAGGGAGTCCGCATGGAAAGCAGGTACCCCGTAATGTGCCCACGTCTCCATGTCCCCAAGGCCAGCAGGAGAGGCTTCTGGGAGGCTCTGGCAGGTTGGCTCGGGGTATAGACGGACAGGGCTACTGGGGGCCCGGGCTTCTGCCTGCAGGGAGGACCGGGGAAGCTGAGCCTCGTAACCTGCCTCTGTGTGGAGAGGCCTACCGGCCCACGGTGCCTGTCCAGCCCTGGGCAGGGGAGCTAAGGAAGGAGGGGACAGGTCAGTCGGGGCCTCCTCCCGCCGACAAGGCCACTGGTGGCTCTGAGCCTGGGGCGGCCTCCTGTCCCAGGTCACTGGGCGATTTCTGTCTTCTCCTCTTCGGGGGCACAGAGTCAGGGTGTGCCCGGTGGTGGCAGGGGTCTGGAGGCCGGCAGCCAGCTCAGAGGCTCTGGAAACCCACCCTTCAGATGCCGGGTCTCCTCGCAGGTGGGGGCCAGAGGCTGGCTGGCCTGGGGTGTTAGGGGCACGGGACAGGGCTGCTGCAGATCACCCAACCCCCCACCGTAGGAGACACAGGAGGCTCCCACCTGCCCGACTCCACAGGCCGGCCCACGGGGCCTCCAGGAGCCCCACCCCAGGCCCCCAGACCCCCATCTGCTGGCTGTGGTCTCCTCCTACCCACCCCCAACCGGCCCAAGTCTGGCTGGGTCCCCGCCCTGGATCAGCACAGCCAGCACAGCGCCGGCCCCCCAGGGACCCGGCGGAGCGAAGCAGCGCCAGAAAGCAGAGCGGCCTGGAGCCCCAGCTCACCCCACTCCGGAACACGCTCCGGGAGGGGCGCGAGGGGCGGGCAGGAGGAACACAGGGCGGGGGCGGGGCAGGAGGCCCCTCGGCACAAACCGGTAGGGACTCCAACTGAAAGCCCAGCCCCCGATGACGGTGCCGGAGAGACCCCGACTGCCCGGGCATCCCTGCCCCGCCCCGGGCCAGCCGGGCCGGCGGGGGTGGGGCCTCCCGGGCTGCGGAGGCGGTTGTGGAGCCCGGGTTGGGGGTGGGGGGGCCTCGAGTCTCCGGCGGTCGCCCCTCCTCGCATCCCCGGGAGGAAGAGGCCCCGACCCTGAGCAAGTGGGGGCGGGGGCGGAGAACAGGAGGCCCTCCCCACGGAGACGGCGCCCTGGGGTCGCCCTGGGGGCCGGAGCGGGCAGGGCGCGGAGGGGCCGGGCCTGGGCCGGCGCGGTGGGGAGGCGGTGCGTCCCGGCTCGGCGGCCTGCAGGCTCCGCTGCCCAGTGAGAGTGGACACCCCCGCCGCCGCCGTCGGGCACCCCGACCCCAGAGCGACCCTCCCGGCCCCAGTGCACACGGACCAGGCAGAAAACTGCTCGTCACAACAGGGAGCACACCGATCTCCATGAAATGACGCCTTAGGAGCCGCGCTTTCGGATCATAACACAGTTATCCAGAAGTGAAAACAGTACTCAGAAGATACTCTTAATGTTTTCAAATTGTGAAAATGATCTTTTAGAATCTCCGTTCATCTGAAAAATAAAACACTTCCGAACGAGGCCTGAGTCAGAGCAGGAAGCGTCGGGAAGGGAAACAGAACTGGACTGTGGTGGGGAGGCTGCCGGTGGCGCCCCTGTGTGCCATCCCGGTGTGCCACCCCTGTGTGCCCCCCGCGCTGTGGGCAGTGCCGAGTGGGGTTCAGGGGAAGCTGTGTCGCCTTAGAAGAAGACAAGAAAGAAGAAAACAAGCAAGTGTCCAAGTTAAATCAGAAAAACAATAAGCGCTAAATTAATAAAAGGAGGAGGAAAACGCAGAGATTAATACAAGCAAATGACAGGCACAGAAATGACTGCGATAGGAAACGAGAGCCGGAGAATCTAAGACAAAAGCTGGTTGGTGACCTGGAAGAGGACAGCGGGGTTGGGGCGGGGGTGGAGGGGTGCAGAACTGAGCGATAAGGACAAATTAACAATCGGAGTGTGAAGGGGAAACCATCTCACAGAGGCTTTAAAAGATAAAAATATATGAGCCACTCAGTTTGAAATCTTATTCCAACTGAACAAATTCCCAGGAAATTATGACTTTAAAAAATTGATTCAAGAGGAAAGAGAAGACCAAACGTTTTTATGACATTTAAGGACATTTGACCATTAGCTGAAAACTGTCCTGCAAGACAACTCACTTCTGGGATTATTCAGATATATTCTGCCAAATTTCCAAGGAATGATTTTTTCAGTTTTATACCAAGCTGGAAACCTCCCCAAATTATTTTGGAGCCAGCACAACTTTTAAAGCAAAACCAGACAAGAACAGTACAAGAAGCACATTTTAGTCCAGTCTCTCAAGAAAGGACATAAAAATCCTAAACAAATTATTAGCAAACTTCACCCTGTAAACTGTGCATTTTTAAAAAGGGATGACACTCATGATCCAGCTGGGTTTATCCCGGGAATGTGAGGGTGTGAAATAATACGAGATACTATCTTAGATGAAAAAACCTGATAATTTTTCTGACGTTGTCATAAGGCAGACATTATGACATAAAAAGGCTAGATTTAGGCCAGACATAAAAAGGTTAACCATAGTAGAAAATACTTCATAAAGTGACTGTATCAGAATTCAAAACTTCCATTCACTAGAAAGCACCATGCGGAAACGTGAGCCACTCGCCAGAGGAGGGTGTTTGCTGTTTCCAGTTTTATTGAAATATAACTGACATATGACATTGTTCACATTTAAGATGTGTAACAGTGATTTAATATATGGACCTATTGTGAAATCATGGCCACGAGTTTAATTCCATCTCCTCACCTGTGTGTGTGAGTCGCTCAGTCAGGTCTGACTCTTTGCGGCCCCATGGACTGCAGCCCACCAGGCTCCTCTGTCCATAGGATTCTCCAGGCCAGAATATTGGAGTGGGTTGCCATTCCCTTCTCCAGGGGATCTTCCTGATGCAGGGATTGAACCTACATCTCCTGCATTGCAGGCAGATTCTTTACTTTCTGAGCCACCAGGGAAACCAGCTAGGGTAAAATAAAAGGGTTCATACTAAAGTAACTGAATGCCAAAATATTAGAAGTCATACAAATGAGAGTTCACTATCACAAAGGTCTAGCAGGGAGATGGAGGAAATACTTCCAATTAAATGACTGAAGCAATTTGTGTATTTTCACCTCACATAGTTGCGAATTTTTTTCTTTGTGATGAGAACTTTTGAGACTTATCTACCCTCTTAGCAACTTTCAAATGTGCAGTGCGTGCCTGCGTGCCAAGTCGCTTCAGTCACGTCCGACTCTTTGTGACCCCATGGACTGAGCCTGCCAGGCTCCTCTGTCCACGGGATTCTCCAGACAAGAATCCTGGAGCTGGTTGCCCTTTCCTCCTCCAGGGACTCTTCCAGACCCAGGGATCCGGTCTGTATCTCCTGCGTCTCGTCTCCTGTGCTGCAGGTGGGTTCTTTACCTGCTGAGCCGCTAGGAAAGCCCCATAAAGACGCTTGCAATGTACAAGCGTGCATTGCAAATGAGGGTTATTCAGCACTTTTCAAGGTACGTTACAATGTATGTATACATACTTATGTATCAATATGTGTAAGTAAAAGCAAATGGCTCAATAAAAAAATGGGCAAAAGGCCTAAGTAGCTAAGAAGGAGCAGAGAGGGAAACTGATCCCAGACCACGAGGAAGAAGGGCCTTTCTCACTGTCCCACGGGAAATGTGAACTAGCAAAAATCAGGAAGTCTGACCAGATGGAGTTGAAAGGCCCTTTTCCAGAAAGAGCTCCCCCAGAGCAGGGCTGGGTGAGCGTGCAGGCCTGGCCTGCTCAGGACGCATGCTGGTCGTCTCCTGAAGGGCTTAATATTCACGCAGCTCTGACTCTGCAAACTGACTGCCAGACAGACACAGCTCCTCGGGCGCCAGGGCCGCCTTCCTCAGGCTTTTCTCTGCCAGGCCCCTTCTCAGCGGGGCTCCCTGGCACCTCCTGTGCCAGCTGTCTTCATGCTTTCCCCAGCCAGCACTCCCCGGCCTCCTGTGTGTTTCCCCCGTCTGCCGCCTCCTCCAGGATGGCGCTCTGTGGGGCTGGGTATTCTCCCAGCTCTGAGCCCAGGGCAGTGCCCGGCACATTCTAGACACCGGTAGGTATAGAGAGAATAAAGGGGTGAAGGTGCGGGTAGAGGGATGACCCGCCTGTGGCAGGCGTGCCCGCAGTATTTCAGGGCCTGGTGCTGTGTGTGCTGAGTCACCTCGACCATGTCCGACTCTTTGTGACCCCATGGATGGAGCCCGCCAGGCTCCTCTGTCCGTGGGATTTCCCAGGCAAGGATTCTGGAGTGGGGTGCCACGCCCTCCTCCAGGGGACCTTCCCCACGCGGGGATCGAACCTGTGTCTCTTACGTCTCCCGCCTTGGAACAGGCGGTTCTTTACCCCTAGTGCCGCCTGGCAAGCCCTTCAAGGGCCTGGGCGGAGGGGCGACTGAGGCCCCGTCACACACGCGTCTGAGCCTTCGGCGCCGTGCCTCATCCTCAGTGAGGGGGCTGCCGCGTCTCCTGCAGACAGGCCTCGGGCTGGGGCTCCTGCAAGCCCTGGGGGTGGGCTCAGGCCGTGGGGCGGCATTTGGGGTCCTGGGCTCCCTGCCTGTGTTCCGGAGGAGGGCCGTGGCTGTGCGTGGATGGCTCCTCCGTGGGCCGGGGCGAAGTCTGAGGAGGGCAGAGAGGTCCTTCCAAAAGGGCGCCTGGCCCGGCGGGGACGCTGGGTCCCTGGACTCTTACTGCAGGCGAGCCTCCCGTGGAGCCCCGGGGGCCTGAGGCAGGTCCTGGGCTCCCTGCCTGTGTTCCGGAGGAGGGCCGTGGCTGTGCGTGGATGGCTCCTCCGTGGGCCGGGGCGAAGTCTGAGGAGGGCAGAGAGGTCCTTCCAAAAGGGCGCCTGGCCCGGCGGGGACGCTGGGTCCCTGGACTCTTACTGCAGGCGAGCCTCCCGTGGAGCCCCGGGGGCCTGAGGCTCTGCATTCTAACGAGCTCCCAGGTGACGTGGCCTCCTGGAGGTCAGAGAACCGGGCGCAGGGCTGGGGCGGGTGGGATGGGGGACTGTGCGTGAGAGGCCTCGTGGTCTGTCTCTAAGGAGCAGTGACGGCCCCTGGAGGCGGAACTGCCAGCCGCCGAAAAGCTGCGCTTGGTCAACAGACGGCTAAACGCGTTAGCACGGCCTGGGAGCTGTCTCTTATACACATCTGGCTGCCAAATCATTGCAGATGGAGACTGCAGCCATGAAATTAAAAGA
>SJYC01084220.1:0-20947 GCA_006408675.1 Madoqua kirkii | reverse complement strand
TCGTGCCCTCTGGACGGGCGGGGGAGCCCAGATGCCCTCATCAGCCCGCTCAGTCCACCCTGAGCGGTAATCTCGTTGGCTCCGGGCTCCAGGCCTCTGATGCGATTCTCTCTGCTGCAAAACGGGCCCTGCCGCGCTAAATGGGCTCCTTGATTTGATTCGGGATCCTCTGCTGGCCTGTCCAGGCCCTGGGGCCCCTCCCAGGCCGTGCTAACGCGTTTAGCCGTCTGTTGACCAAGCGCAGCTTTTCGGCGGCTGGCAGTTCCGCCTCCAGGGGCCGTCACTGCTCCTTAGAGACAGACCACGAGGCCTCTCACGCACAGTCCCCCATCCCACCCGCCCCAGCCCTGCGCCCGGTTCTCTGACCTCCAGGAGGCCACGTCACCTGGGAGCTCGTTAGAATGCAGAGCCTCAGGCCCCCGGGGCTCCACGGGAGGCTCGCCTGCAGTAAGAGTCCAGGGACCCAGCGTCCCCGCCGGGCCAGGCGCCCTTTTGGAAGGACCTCTCTGCCCTCCTCAGACTTCGCCCCGGCCCACGGAGGAGCCATCCACGCACAGCCACGGCCCTCCTCCGGAACACAGGCAGGGAGCCCAGGACCCCAAATGCCGCCCCACGGCCTGAGCCCACCCCCAGGGCTTGCAGGAGCCCCAGCCCGAGGCCTGTCTGCAGGAGACGCGGCAGCCCCCTCACTGAGGATGAGGCACGGCGCCGAAGGCCTGTCTCTTATACACATCTTACCTGGAGGGGGCAGCACAGCCCGCCTTGAGGAGGGGGGAGCACAGCCTGCCTGGGGGAGGGAGCATAGCCCGCCTGGAGGGGGGGCACAGCTGCCTGGAGGAGGGGGCACAGCCCGCCTGGAGGAGGGAGCACAGCCCACCTGGATGGGGGGCACAGCTGCCCAGAGAGGGGTCACAGCCCAGTTGGAAGAGATAGCACAGCCCAGCTGGAGGAAGGACCACAGCTCCCCTGGAGAGGGGAGCACAGCTGTCTGGAGGAGGGGGGAGCACAGCCCAGATAGTCTCCTCGTGTCTGCGAGTGAGGGTCACCCCCGGGCCTTTAGGGGGGCTGGACAGCTGAGCACAGCAGGAGCCCAGGCCCGTGTGGCCTCGTCACCTACACGTTTACACGTTGGCGCTTGTGGTCCACCTCACACGGATTAACCTGTGAGCCGCTGTGGCCTCTGACCTTCAGCAGTGCCTGAAGGAGCTCAGGCGGCGAGCAGGAATGAGGGCCTGGGCGCGGGCGGAGGCGGTGGGGAACTGGCCGAACAGGCCTTCGGACGGTGAGGTACGTTCAGGAGCGGACTTTACGAGCCCGATTCTTCTATCTCCTCCTGTCTAGAAAAGCACTGCAGTCCTCACGGTGACGACTGCTCCTCGTGACTCACAGAAGCGTCACGAGACCGGCTGAAACCTGCCGAAGTGTGAGCTTGGTTTCACGTCGCCCCCTTCAGCAGAGTCCCGTTTGCACTGACCTTCCCCCTGCCTTTCCGGCGCTGTCTCTTGGACCACAGTCTCCGTTTTGCCCCAGATAGAGCGTAACTCCCAGCTCTCACACTGCATTTTCAGCCAGTAGCTTCCGCCCCCTCAGTGGGGAGAGACCCTTCTCTGCCCCTTCGCCACCCCCGTGCCGGCTCTGGGAGCAGCAGGGGCTGGGGGGGCTGGGCTGGGGCCCCTCTGGGGGCTGTGGGCCTGTCCTCCACCCCCAGGGTGCCCAGGGTAGGCAGAAGCCACAGTCCTGGGTTCGGCCAGGGTCCAGGCCTTGCGTGTGTCCCTGGCCGTGTGTCTGCTCCCGCCCCAGCTCAGTGCCCCCCACCTCCAGTGGGTGTCCCCTGCTGCTTCATGACAGCAACAGCGGCTCCTGGTCCGTCTTGTCCCTTCTGTGAACCCTGCACGGGGCCCGGCAGAGGTGGGCACAGTGGGAACAGGACAGCTGCTCCCTGAGGGTCCCTGGGCTCTGTGGTCAGCTCCTGGGGGTCCCCGGGGCCTGCTGAAGTTTCTCAAGCCCACCCAGCAATGCCCACCCCCAACTAAGCAGGATACCCCCACCTCTACCCCGGGGCTGGGTCCTGGAGGCATTAAGCCCATGGGGCATCCCCAGGTTCCCGCATGTGACCTAGCAGGTCCCACTGGCCAAGTCTCACTGGGAACAGAGGCAGAAGCCGGCTCTCCTGTCCTGTTAGAACCTGGCGGCTTGTGGCCTCCAGGCCCCCAGCCTGCCCTGGAGCCAGAGGTGGGGCTGGGGGCTGGGCGCTGCAGCTCGGGAAGCAGCTGCAGCCGCTCACGGCCTTCCCACCCTCCGCTGCAGAAAGCCCTCCTCCGGCCAGTGGGCGGTGCTTTCGTGCCCACCTCGGGCCTGGACTGTGTCCTGTCTGTGGACGGCTGAAACCCCTTCCCCTGCTGGTCATCAGGCCACTGCTTCCTTAAACGGGGTCATCTCTCAGTTGCCTTTATCTGTTTCTATTTTTTAATTGAAATGACTGGCTTTCAAAGGAATACCAGTTTATGGTAAAAGTCTGGCCAATATGTTGTAGCCACGCGTTCCGGGAAACAAGCTCCCCCAGGACGGTGCAGGTGGTGGAGGGCAGTTATTACGCCCGCGGCCCGAGGCCGAGTCCCTCTCAGCCGAGGACCCCGACCAGTGTTTGTGGAAATCTCTTCTACCCATGTGCACGTGTCTGAACCCACCACCCCAAATTCCTGAGACTTACATGAACCGAGGAAAATACAGTCCCAGCAACCCCATCATTCACGTGCTGTGTGCTCCTGTGCGCCGTCAATTAGCCAACAATCAATAAGCCCGAGGTTACACTCCGACAGATACAGAAAACTTTATGGCCTGTCTGGAGGAAGGCGTGATAGTGTCTGGTTTCTCTTAGGCGATGAGTAACCTACATGCGATCTTCAAGGCTCCCCTGTCTGGAGGGGTTCTTATCCTTCTGTTGTTTCCATAGGCACTAAACACAGAGTTCAGAGTCCCCTGGAGAGCTGGCCAAGCATGATCAGCATGAACAGGCCTAGGATGGGGTCCAGGCCCTCTGAGTTCCTTCTTCAGATACACAAACCAGAAGGAAGAACACGGGCGCCCACGGCCCTCGGGCTGTAATACGTGCCGTCACCCGGTGGAGACAGAGTGCGGGGTGGCGGTGAACGCACCAGCTGCCAGCGCCTCCTTTGATTGTGAAAGGGGCGCACGCACGTTCCAGAAGGCCAGACGCCGCAGGAACGAGACAAGCGGGAGCCCGGCACTGCCCTGGAGCGCCGGCTCAGTCCTGCGAGCAGACGCGCCTCTCTGGGGTCGTCTCGGGGGCTCTGCTCCAGGTCAGCCCCTCGGCCAGATGAGTGTGAACGCATCCACCGGGGGGAGATGAGGAGGAGCTGGGAGTCAGGAGTCCCCGGTCATGGCCTTCCATTCTCTGTGAGTGGAAATGAACGCACGCTTCAGCGAGAGGCTCCGTGGGGCGGGGGGTCCTCCCCAGCTCACAGCCTCTGCAGGAGCCGGGCCCTGGGCACAGCCCTGCCGTGGACGGGGCTGTGGGCTCCTGCGGAGCTTCTGCCGCCAGGGTGTCAACCACGGGAAAGGTCCTGCTGGAGCTGGGACAGACAGGCTGGCCCTGAGCCCTGGGGGCCAAAGGCAGAGGGTGGGGGCGAGGGTGGGGGGCGAGGTGCAGAAACACACCCACAGAATGGGGCCAGGCCAGGGGCGGGAGAGGGCGCTGAGCAGCCCGGCTCCGGCTGCAGAGTCTGGGGGCGCAGGGAACATGCTGCTCCACTTCTCATTCGCTAAAGCCTGTCTTCAGGGCTGCATGGACAGCGTCATGGACCTTATCACTGCCCTTCCTATGCTGATAAGTAAGCTGCGTGTGGCTCTATCAATAATGAGAGCTGTTGTTTTCTGCCTTAGGGACAGTGTAACAGCTGTGCGAGGCAGCTTCAGTCGTGTCTGAGTCTCTGCGAGCCCGCAGACTGCAGCCCGCCAGGCTCCTCTGTCCATGGGACTCTCCAGACAAGAACATGAGCGGGTTGCCATGCCCTCCTCCAGGGATCTCCCCGACGGTGTCTCTGTGTCTCCTGCGCGGCAGGCAGGCTCTTACCCCTAGCGCCACCTGTGTGACGGGCAGCGGCTTGGTGTTTGCAGCGTGTTGAGGCAGAGTGGACTGGGAGCTGTGTCACCCCTGCGGACAGGGAGTTTGGCGCCTCAGACGCCGGACGCCTTTTCCCGGTCCTGCCCCTGGACCGACCGCCGGCCCTGGAAAGGTCCCTGGGTCTGCTCTTCACACGCAGGGTCTTCCTGGCTGAGCGTGCTTGTCCCCCGCCCCGCGGGCCCGCCCTCCGCACCGAGGTTTTCCGCTGAAGCCTCCTGACTCGCTTCTGCTGCCTGCCTTTGAGCGCGGCTCTCTGGAAGGCGGCTCCCACCCGGGTGGGGCTGGGCCTCCCACATCCTGCCGTGACTGTCAGTCTTCTTGTCTTCTCATCTGCAGAATGACACTCTGTCTCCTGTTTTACACTCTTTCCCTGTGGTCCCCCAAGACTCTCTCTGCTAGGGGCTGGCCAGGCCGCCAATGGCCCCTTGTGAGGGGGCCACAGAGCTTCCTCCTCCTTGGCACGGGCCCCCCGCTCCACCTCCTTCCCACCGCATGGCGCTGGGCTGTGACCGTCGCTTCCCCTGTCACCCCAACCCTGGTCCCCAGCTCCTGCCCAGCCTGTGGCTCCATCAGATCCGGGCCCGTCAGCTGGCCCTTCCCTGGGGCCCGGGCGGGCTTGGCGCTGCCTCTGCAGGGTGACCTGAAGCTCTTGACGGTGCTGAGCCCTGATCTCTTCCTGCCAGCCATCAAGAGCCTCCCACACGAGCGTGTCAGTCTCAGAGCAGATGGGTGCTGGGCACCTCTGCGGAGACCAAGGCTCATCCACCTCAGAAACCTGCCTTGGTCGGGGGGGCCGGGCCTGTGCCAGAGAAGGCTGGGCACAGAGCAGGGATGCCCACTGCTCGGCATCTACTCTGCCCACCTCTTTATGTTAAAATAAAACTCAGAGGCAGAAAACCACACCTGGAAGACACGCGGGTGAGTGAGCATCAACTGGGCATCCTTAGAACAATCACCCCAGTTAAAGAACCTTGTGACGGGCTTGTGGTGTTTCCAGGACTTTGGGAACAGGGTGGGGGTTTGATTCAAGGGAGGCGCTAAGGAAACCCACTCCTGGGGATTCGTGGACCTGGAGACCCAGGGAGGGGGCACCTTTCGTGTCACCCCTCAATTGTTGCTCCTTCAGGAAGGCCATGCAGACCCCCAGCCAGGTCACTTCCCCTCACCCCTTGGAGAGTCCCCTGCACTGGGGACACACCCTGCGCTGGGGACATTCCTTACAGTGGGGATATTTCCTGCAGGGAGGACACGCCCTGCCGCATGGGGGCAGGTCTAGAACTGGTCCCATCTGGCTGGTCTGGTTTCTTAGGGCGTCTGGGAGCACCTTCGCCCAAAGAAGCTGAGACGGTCCGGCTGGGAGGAAGGTGCTCGGTCCTCCTGCCCTCCCCAAGGCCACACGCCATTTGGGGCCCATCTCCTCCAGGACAGACAACCCCGGCTGGAGCAGGCACCCTCGGAGTGAGCTCTGTGGTGGGTCCAGGCCCCGGGTCAGCTCTGCTTTCCCACAGTCACCCTTAGGAGCTGGGCAGCCTGGTGAGCAGATGGCTGGAGCGGCCACAGACTGCCTCTCAGGGTGCCTTGGTCCTTCCGTGTGGGTGGGGAACATGCCTGGATGCCCCTAGCAGGCCTGGCTCCTCGTCCCAGCCCAGTGCCCCCATGGGAACACGGGCTCCACCCTGGCCACGTCTGGCCCCCCGCACACCAGGGCCAGAGGGGCACCGTGGCCGGAACCCGGGAGCTCCTGGAGCTTGAGTTCTTGGAACTTGAACAAGGATGTACCAAGTGCATGCGTGTCCTGGGTGCAGAGTCGGGGGGCTGTTCAGAGATGAAGTCAGAGGAAGTCTGCCATCCCAGCAATGTCCGGAGCCAGGGCTGCAGAGGCAGTCGGTCAGGGGCTGTTTAGGGCAGGTGGTCCCCAAAGGGTGGGCGTTCCTTTTCTGGGTAACGCAATGTTCTGAAAAGGACCGTGTAATGGCTGTGCATGCCTGTGAGCACAGCAAAAGCGACGGACAGTAGGCTTCAGAGAGGCGAGGTATGTGCGCCGTGGGCCACAGCCCCGCAAAGCTGTTTTATTCATTTCTTTATTTTGAAGACAGCGTTCCAACAGAATTTCCTCAGCAGATGTTTCTAAGGGCTGGCACTGTGAGGACAGGATCCCAGGCCAAGACCCAGCCTTGGCGCCCGGGTGCGGGGAGGCTGGCCTGGCCCCCCGCGGCCTCACGGGCCTGGCCTTCCACTGAGGAGCCCGCCGCAGGCTGGTGGCCACAGGGCGCTGGGCCCGCCGGGAGCAGGCCAGCCCGTGCTCCGCGCGTGCGGGAGTCTGTGGGCTCTGGGTGTGGACGGCACGAGCGGTCATGGAAATTTCCCACGATATTTAGGCCAAGATGACTCAAAGGCAAAGGAAACCTTTTTTTAGCTTCATCCCTCCGAAGGATGACTTGAAAGGGCCATTGTTAGGATATGCGCAGATAAGGTTTTTTATGACTCTCTCTCTCAGAGTGAGCTTGTTCTCAGCCTCCACGTGAGGACTGGGGGGGTGGGTGTGTGTGTGTGCTGGGGTGGCACTTACCTTTCATTGTTAAAAAGAGTCTGCAGTAATAATTCTGAGGGTTTTGATTTTCCTGCCAGGAAGGCCTGGAAGGTTCCAGCAAGCAGCCTCTCCCACAGCAGCACTTCGGATGCAGAGGGTGGGGGCTGCCTGTCTGTGTGCACCTCCGTGGGAGGGGGCAGCTCCTGGCTGGACCTGTGGGGACGGGGGCTCCAAGACCACAGGCCCTCCAAGTGGGCTCCAGCAAGAGCCTGCCAGTGCCCCCTGGGGGTCCTCTTTGTGACCTTGGAGCCCAGCCCTTCATTTCTCGGCCTCCCTTTCCGGGATCACCCCATGGTCTGGGGCCCCTGGCTGGCCCTGCACACACTGCCCCCGGGAAGAGCCCAGCCCAGCTCAGGCCTGCGGACAGAGGGTACGTCCCACGTGCTGCTCTGGCCAAAGGGTGCTACTGCCCTGGGCTCGGAAGACACAGCCGCTGACCTCCCCCTCCCCCGGGCCCCAGTCCCCCGGTTCTGATTGCAGCCCAGCATGAGAACAGACACTGCCAAGCGGACGTTTGCAGGGAAGCATGCTGCCCGCGTCCAGGGCCCCGTCAGTGCAGGTTCAGAGACTCGGGCCTGCCCGAGACGCGGCGACACCCGCAGGCCCTGGTGGCCCCGGGCTTCCCCAGCGCTGGCCGAGGCTGGTCGCCGCGGCATCCTCTGCCCAGGCCGCCCGTCTCCCAGAGCAGGGGTCCCGGGAGCCGCCCTGGGGGCTGGACGCGAGCTGCACGGCTGACAGTGGGTGGGCCCCTTTTTACAGAGGACGGTGCCCCCTGGGAGCAGCCTCCGCTTTTGGAGACAGTGAGAGCTTGTTCTTGGTGGACATTCTCTGAATCACCAAACGCAACAGTGAGCTGTCTTATTCAGGCTGGTGAGCGTGGCAGGCGGAGCCAGGGGCCTAGAGGGCGTCCCAGGCTCACGGCCGCCCACCCCCAGCAGCCCTCCTTCCGAACTGGGCTGGGCCCGTGCGGCTGTGCAGTGAGCGCCCTGGAAAGGGCCACCTCTTTGCCCAGGTGAGCCTGGCCCCTGTGCTGGTCAACCCTGGGCCGGAGGGGCCGTCCTCACCTGTGACCTCACACACACACAGGACCCAGGAGGAGCTTGTGTCCGTGAGGAGGGGGTTGGGGCCGTGAGGGCTCAGGCCGGGACGGGGTCCTTGCACTGAGCTGAGCCTCGGGGTGTCTTGCCGAAGCCCTTGGCCCTTGGCTCTCCCGTGCCCCCCAGGCCCAGTCTCCCTGCATGCCAGGCGAGGCCAGGACTGGACCCCTGCCCCCACCCCCACGATAACCTGGGGCTCGGTGCCCTGGGTGCCCGTGGGTCACACCCAGAGTGGACCAGTCACAGCAGAGAGTGGGCCTGGCCCCAGCGTGAACTGCCGCCTGAGGTCAGCACCCCCTGCGTGACCACCGATCCCTTCCTGATGTGGAGGTGGCTGTGCCATCCTGGGACCAGTCCTTCCACCGAGCAGGTGGCGTGTCCCAGGCAGGACTGTCCTGATTGTAAGTAGGTGGCTTACATTTCAATTTGGCGAGAATATTACAAGCGTCCCACAGGAGGCCGCCTGAGGCTGGGCGGGGGGCTGAGGCTCCAAGGAAGCGCTGGGAAAGGGGGCCGGGGGCTCTCCTCTGGCCGGCAGGCGGCTCCAGGGGTGCAAGGCCATGCTCTGCACACCCAGAAGGCCGTTCAGGGCCCCGCAGGCTGCAGCAAGAGCGGCCGGAAGCCTGCAGCCCTGCCAGGGTCTCCCCCGCCAAGGGTGGGCGTGACAGCGGCCTCCCCACACCCCTCCCCAGAGTGGCCTGGGGTCCTCGCCTCCTGGACGGCACAGCCCCATGTCCCTGGAGACCCACCTGGACCTCGACCCTCCACCGGTGCCTTGCTCCAGGCCGCCCGGCACCTCGAAATGGAGGCTCTGGGGCTGCCCTGGGGGGCAGCCGGTGGACCTCCTGTCCTCTCCTGACGACCCTGCGCCATCTGAGTTGCTGAACTGGAGTGTGAAGTGACCCCAGGAAGGTTAGGGGGACCCAAGGGGCCACAGTGAGGGGGGCTGTGGTAAAGGGGGACCCTGACGTCAGCCAGTGGTTGGGCTTCTGGGGCCCTGTGTCCAGGGCTGGACGGGAAGGCGTGAGGGCCCACCATGGGCGTGTGTGAACCTCCCCTCAACCACTGCGTGACCACCGATCCCTTCCTGATGTGGAGGTGGCTGTGCCATCCTGGGACCAGTCCTTCCACCGAGCAGGTGGCGTGTCCCAGGCAGGACTGTCCTGATTGTAAGTAGGTGGCTTACATTTCAATTTGGCGAGAATATTACAAGACGTCCCACAGGAGGCCGCCTGAGGCTGGGCGGGGGGCTGAGGCTCCAAGGAAGCGCTGGGAAAGGGGGCCGGGGGCTCTCCTCTGGCCGGCAGGCGGCTCCAGGGGTGCAAGGCCATGCTCTGCACACCCAGAAGGCCGTTCAGGGCCCCGCAGGCTGCAGCAAGAGCGGCCGGAAGCCTGCAGCCCTGCCAGGGTCTCCCCCGCCAAGGGTGGGCGTGACAGCGGCCTCCCCACACCCCTCCCCAGAGTGGCCTGGGGTCCTCGCCTCCTGGACGGCACAGCCCCATGTCCCTGGAGACCCACCTGGACCTCGACCCTCCACCGGTGCCTTGCTCCAGGCCGCCCGGCACCTCGAAATGGAGGCTCTGGGGCTGCCCTGGGGGGCAGCCGGTGGACCTCCTGTCCTCTCCTGACGACCCTGCGCCATCTGAGTTGCTGAACTGGAGTGTGAAGTGACCCCAGGAAGGTTAGGGGGACCCAAGGGGCCACAGTGAGGGGGGCTGTGGTAAAGGGGGACCCTGACGTCAGCCAGTGGTTGGGCTTCTGGGGCCCTGTGTCCAGGGCTGGACGGGAAGGCGTGAGGGCCCACCATGGGCGTGTGTGAACCTCCCCTCAACCACCATCAGGGGTCCCAGGTTTGTCAGAGAGGGGGGCTCTCCCAGGAGACTGAGAAGTCCCGAGTCTAGGCCTTGCTGCTCCGGGGGGACCCCGGCGTTAGCACCTCTATGACGCAGCCCTCGTCCTTGAGAAGCTGGGCTCCTCGCAGACCGACATAGGTGCCCAGGCCCCGACCACGCCAGAGCTCCGGGCCCTGCGAGCGGCCAGCAGCCTCCCGGGCGCCCGGGCCGAGCCCGGCAGGGCGGGCGTGAGCTCGAGGCTCCAGGCATCATGCAGGCCGTCTGGCAGGGCCCCAAGGCTCAGGGCTCGGCAGCCACTGGATTCTCAGTGGCCAGGTCTAGGCCCAGCGCCCCGAGAACCCATCTCATGTACCTGCCTGGAGCCGACACCACAGAGCCCAGTCCCGCCTCCACCCAGCAGCCCCAGGCGGTCCTGGGGAGGCCTGCCCCAGGCCCAGAGGTCACAACCGGCAGGCCGAGCTCGCCACCTGCCAGTCCTGGCCGACGTGAGTTTATAGTTTACTGTGCAAACCAGGAAGAAACCCTCGGAAGCACTCAGAACGGTCAGCAGCGTCCCGAGTTGGCATGTGAGGGCACCATGGCCGCCTGGACAGACGGGCCTCCTGGTGGACTGGAAGAGGTCAAGCTCTAGACAGTGACCGACCACACCAGGGTCAGCAGGGGGCAGAAACCAAAGCGCATTCCACGTTCACTTCCTCGCGCCTAAGGGCTGAGACAAGGCTTTCTCTTGGGGTGTCCTTGTCTCTTGGGGGTGTGAGTGGACAGCCCCAACCCTCTCCACGGGAAGTGAGCTGAGTCCCCGGCAAAACCCTCAGAGGGCCCAGCAGATCCCGTACCTGTGCCCTTGCTGTGGAGGCTAGTGGGTCAAACAGGGAAGGGGCATTCCCCAGCCGACGACTGGGGTCTGGGGGCACACGCCTCCCCTGAGCCACGTTTGCAGCCCCACCTGACCCTGACCCTGAAGGTGGTCAGCCTGCAGACCCCTGGGCCCTTTGGGGCTCCAGACTCTTGTCAGCAAACAGGGATCCAGTCAACAGCTCTCCTCCGTGTGGAACTGACGCCCTTTCTGGAGGCCCTGGCACAGACCTGGTCCCCACGCCTCACCTGTGGGGGCAGGGTGCGGGGGGCGCACATGGGGCAGATCCATCCTGCTGGGGCCAGCCACTCCCAGACACGGGGTCCTTGCCCTGCTCGTGAGGCCCCAGGGAACCGGGAGGACCATGGTTGATTTTTCTTCTAATTTCACAGTCTTTTCTTCTGGAGTGATCTGTCCTCCCCCTGAGTTTATTTTTAAGTTTATTTTACCGATTCCAGATCTTGCCTCTCATTTAGAACGGCACCGTTTAGGTCCATCCTCTTAGGCGCCTCCCAGAACTGTGACGAGCAGTGACCTCTACTTCACTGTGCTTTCCACACCCTGGGGTTGTAGTTTTGCTGATCTCTTTGACCCGAGAGCTATTGTGGGGGATTCTCTTACTTTCTAGCTGCTGGGGGTCTCCAAGTGAGCTGTCAGGGTGGCCCAGTCCAACAGGGAGGAGGGCTCCAAGCCCAGCTCCCCCTTATCCTTGGGCGGCTCTGGTCTGGAGCCGGGCCCCTTCATCCCTTCTCCTGGGGGATGGGGGGCACCGGGGGTCCCTCCTCAGAAGTGACAGGTCGACATACCTGCAGCCTGGCCCCAGTGCATGAGCTTAAACCACTTCACAGCCGTAATCAAGTTGTCATCCACATCTAGTTCATTTCATTGCAGTGAAAATACGTGATTTCTGTGAAAAACATTCTTTTTGGAATTACTGAGGTCTAGCAGGTGGCACTAGTGGTGAAGAGCCCATTTGCCGATGCAGGAGACGTGAGATGCGCGTTCATCCCTGGGTCGAAAGGATGCCCCGGAGGAGGGCGTGGCAACCCACTCCAGTATTCCTGCCTGAAGAATCCCGTGGACTGAGGAGCCCGACGGGCTATGGTCGTGGGGTCACACAGAGCTGGGCATGAACGAGCGACTGAGCGCGCGCACACGGTGCACAGACACATTTTAGGAAGCTCTGAATATGCTCGCAAACAGGCCTGCCCTTCAGGTGACACGTGGCATTTGGTGAGGCAGGTCTGTCTACTTCTTCACTGAATCTTAGTCTCCCTCAGTGTCTTTATCTCCCAGAACAAATGGACCCTGTGAGTGGACCTCGGCATCCCGAGTGTCTACCGTCTTACCTGATATGTTGTTCGCGCCTTCGTGCTCCGCCACGGCCTGCTGCGTCCTGTCTCCACCACTCACCTTGCCGGCTCCTCCTCCTTCACGGAGACCAGGCCCCCTGGAGCTTGCGGCCTCCTCGACTACCTGCAAGTCTTTTGACTCCAAAGCTTTGTTCTTCTGAGTCATCAGGATGATGGTGTTGTGTCTCCTTATACAGGCTGTGATGTGAGCTCTGTGACGTGTGCCTGTGTGTGTTGTCAGCTGTGTGTGACGGTGTGTGCATGTGTGCTGTGTTGTGGGGTGGGGGATCCACCACGTGCCGTGGGGTTCTGTGTTCCTCCCTGTCTCTGGGGGTCTCTTACTGGGAAGTTTAAGAGGACACCTGGGGTAGTGAGTGTCAGCCAGATATTTTTACCAGGAAACTTTTTTCCAAGTGATTTTGAAGTTAATGAAACAACACAATGCTTCCATTCTAGAAATGGCTTTCATAAATCTCTTTATTTTCCACTGCTTCATGAAAGACACACTTAGGAATAAAAAAAAGATGCAGAATCAACAAGGTATAATTTCCTGTCATTATCCATCTCTAGGAAGCAATTTCTTCCCTAAATATAACAGCATCCTAACACTTGAAGCAGAGAAAAAACCCACAGACCAGGCGAGGGCTGTGAGTCCAAGGTCGGAAACGGCAGGACGTCTCCTGCTGACCTCCTTCTGGGAAACACAGGACCGCACGCCTGCAGCTGGACGGCCCTGGGCGGGGGAGACCAGCAGGCCGACTGGCCGGGGGCAGGGCCTCCGCCTCCTGGCGTCTGCTGCTCGGGTTTGCTGAGGCAAAGCCGGCCAAAACCACAAGGAACTGCTGGGAAGGTTCAGTGTCAGGGCTTGTGAGAACTGCCCTCTCTGGCCAGAGGGCTCTGGGGTCTCGGTCCAGCTCTCCACGTCCATGCTCACTCCCAGCTCCAAGCCGCCGTCAGTTCAGGCCCTGCCCACCGCAGAGTCCCCTTGTGCCCCAACCCCCCCCCAACGCTGCCGAGCCCTGTGCACCCACGGAACCGCTGCTCCCGCCCCACACAAGCCCCGGCTTCAAGGGGTCCTCCTCCTCCCCTCTCAGCCCAGCGCCACTGGGCGGCCTGGGCACCAGAGTTCTGGCCGTGCAAACCTGCTGGGAGAAAGTGCCAGTGAGATGTCCCTCAGGCTCTTCCCCTGGACCAGAAGATGCTGAAGAGACGGCAGTTCACGCCAAAGGACCAGAGCACCCCCGCACACGCGTGAGCACAGACATGCGTGAGCACAGACACGCGTGCACAGGAGCACAGACACGCGTGAGCATGTACGTGTGTGCACAGCATATACTCATGAGTGAGCGCACAGTGTACACACACACGACTGTACGTGTGCACACGAGCACATGAGCACACACGTGCGTGCCCAGTGCCCTCCCCCATTCCACACGCATGGCCCCAGGAGGGGAGGGGGATGCGCTTCCACACCAGCCGGGCGGTCCAGTGACACAGGGCGGGGACAGGAGGGCGGCTTCCCTGCTCCCCTCCGGCCGGGTAACCTGCTCCAGAAACACTTCCAGAAACAAACCGCCCGGCCTGCCGGTCGCACACAGGACCTGGGCTGCTGGGGGCAGGACCAGCCTGGGACAGTCGGGAGGCACCTCGGGTGCTCGGTGCCAGGGAGAGACTACCAGAGGCCGAGGGGCCAGGCCGCCCTAGGGGCAGGGGAGGGGGAGGGGTGGGTGGCCCCAGGACTCCCGAAGGCCTGCAGGGAGGGGGGACTCAGGCCTGGCCCCCGTGGGGCTCCACGCAGCTCCGCAGGAGGTGAAGGTCAGGTCACGTTCTTTGCTGAGGCTGGAATTCTGACATCAGATTTTCCATGCTCTGCTTGGGGGAGGAGCTGGCAGTGCAGGGCAGGAATAGCGGGTGGGGCGGGGCGGGGTGGGCAGGGGCCTGGAGGCTGCCAGGCACCCACAGCTCAAGGCCCGAGGGCTCCACTGGCCCCACCTGACTGTGCCCGGGCCTGGGCTGCCCTCGCTCCTGCCGGAGCTTCCCGGCCATCGGCCAACCTGCGACTTTCTCATCCCGGCAGGGGCCTTGCTGAGTCACACGGGGCTGCGTTAGGGACTCTAAAAATAGCCTGATGGCCAGGCCAGTGCAGGAGTTATTAATAGATTGGGACAGAGCCCCTCCTCCCGGGGGGCCTCCCTTCTAAGGGCCGGAAGAGCTGCGGCCTCGGCCAGGGAGGCCGCGCTGCTGGCTGGTCCCGCCCTGCACGCTCTAGCCTGCCTGTCCCTCTGGGGCCAGGACTTGCCCCTCTTTCATCTGAACCCCCCCGACACCCTCTTCTCCCCCTAACCCCACAGTGCACCCTGAGGGTGCTCTCAAAGCTCAGACGGGGTAGCCCCTCGTTCAGACGATCGGGGATCTCGGAGAGAGCCCAGAACCAAGGAGCTGCCCCAGCTTCGGCCACTCAGGGGCGGGAGGGGTCCGGAAGCCCCAGGCCCCAGCTCGTTATCACACCAGGGGTCGGGGTGGGGTTCCCTAATGGCCAGGCTGCGTTTGTTTCTGCAGGAAAAGCAGCTGCCTGGCAGCACCTCTTGGGCCCCCCTGTTCCTGTGAACCCGTGGACCTCGGAGTGGCCGTAACTCCAGTGCAGGAGAGGGATCCCCCGACACAGTCTGCAGGCAGACCCCAGAGTGGAAGGCTATGCTCCAGGCCCCTCCCTGAAGCTCGTGGACTGAGCCTCCAGACGGGGCTGACTCCAGGGCAGGCACTGCTGGGCCAGAGGACCCCCACCGCCCCCAGGCTCCGGCCGCTTCTCCCTCCCCCTTAGCACTCGCCATTGGACCCTGCACTTTTGTAAATGGAGCCTTTGGCAACTGAGAAAACCCCAGTGCACACTCAGCCACCGTACCACCGACCGTGGGACCCTGAGAGGGGCGCCCACCCCGGGGCTGGACCCTGGGACCTCACTGAAGGATGCTCATCCCCAGAGCTGGGACCCGGGGAGGGGCACCCACCCTAGGGCTGGACTCTGGGACCCTGGGAGGGGCAGCTGCCCCCAGGGCTGGACTCTGGGGCCCCGAGAGGGGCGCCTGCCCTGGGACTGGACTCTGGGACCTCACAGAGGGATGCCCATCCCCAGAGCTGGAACCCGGAAAGGGGTACCCACCCCCGGGGCTGGACCCTGGGGCCCTGGAAGGGGCGCCCGCCCCCAGGGCTGGACTCTGGGACCTCGAAGAGGGGCGCCCGCCCCGGGACTGGACCCTGGCCCGGCCCCCAGAGGGCCTCCCCTGTTCTGCCCACACGGTCAGGTCATCGCGGGGCTCATGCAGCCTCCAAGCAGCAGTGCAGGAAAGCGCTCATCCACAGAGTGGAGCCCTGGGCGCGGAGGGGCAAAGCAGACAGCTGGGGGCACAGCCCCGTGCTCCGCTGCCAGAGAGCAAAGGAATGAGGTCCATGGGGCTGGTGGGTGACCCAGGAATCTTGGGTCAGGGTGGGGCCTGCTGTGACTTACAGATGCTGACAAGCGGAGCCCCTCAGCCAGGCTGCTGGAGAGGGGCTCAGCCACCCACAGGGAGGCAGCCTCCGGGGAGCCAGGGACCGCACCTGTCACGGCTGCAGAGTCATCCTCAAGCGCCCACGGCCACCCGCAGTGAGACGCGGGAGGCTGAGGACAAGGTGGGCCCCGTACCGGGACTGTCCTGTCCCCATTCCCGTGCTCACCCCTGACCCACAGCAGTGCCTCCCATCGAGCCTGTGGGTCATTTGACCTTTTACAAGAAGTGAGCGTTTCCACGCTTGTCTCAGACCTTCCGGCAAACGCAAGGCTTTTCTTCCTGACAAAATAATTTAGGCCTGAAAGGGGGTACGGGCCGCCCCTGCCGTCCCGCACTGGGCCGTGAGCAGTGCACGCGCGGGGTGGCTGTCTGGCCCCCACCTCAGCTAGCCCCCCATCCTTGGCAGGAACCCCCGGGGTCGCACCCGCTGCTCTGCCGACAAAGGTCACTGTTCTCGTCCCGCCTGGGCTCGTGAGGTGGCGGATCAGAGCGGCTGGGAGGAGAACAGGTCTGTCCAGGAGCCCAGGGCTGCCCAGGGCATGGGGCACCCACCTGTGAACCGCTGACGTCACCCCCCTCCAGCCATCTCAGTGCATCTCCAACCACAGTGCGTCTTCCCAGAGGCGGAGGGGACCCAGGCGCCCTGCCCTTGGCTTCCAGCCGGTGCCCACACGGGGCCCCTTCCCGCGTGTCCAGCTCCACCCAGCACCCCGTGTCCCCCTGGCTCTCAGCCTGGGCAGGCACCTGCAGCAACAGAGAGCCTACAGGAGGGGCCCCTGCCACGGACACCACCCTGTGTGAGCGGCGCGGCTTCAGGACCCGCAGAGCCAGCACCCCAGGCTGCGGTGCCCGTGGTGCGGGAGCCAGCGCCAGATGCGGGCCTGCCCACGCCCGCCCTTCCAGGATCACGGGCTTCTGAGCCCGGGGTGGAGGAGGGGTGGGTGGCCGGGTAAGTGGGAATCTTGCCCACCTGCCTACAAGCCTTGAGGAAAGATTGAACACCCACACCCACATTTTTGCTCAGACTGAGCTCTGCCCTTGGAGGGGAGACTTCACAGGAAGAGGGGCTTGATAAGGGGGCAGGTGGGACACCCCCGCCAAGGTCAAGGTCTTGGCCCAGCAAAGAGAGGCCATGGAGAGGAAAGAGAACAGGGCCAGGGCGGGGCCGCCTGCCCGTGGGAGCTGGGAGCCCTGGGGTGCTGAGGGTCTCCCAGGCGGCCCTGACACCTGCCGCAGGCCAGCAGCAGCCTCGTCCACACGCGCGGCCTGCTGCTCGGCCACCATCCAGCCCTGGGGTCCACCGGCCCTGCCTCGCCGCCAGTCGTGGAGAGAGGAGAGCCGAGCGCAAGGGCTGGGCCTCCTCCCAGAGGTAGCGGAGGGCAAGTGGGGCTGGGGTGGGCTTCTCCTCAAGCTGTGGGGGAGGGTCTTCGTCCCGCTGATCTGCTGATCTGGAGAGCAGGGGCAGTGTAAACAGTGACCATGGGCGTTCCCTCTCCCAGCGCTGGATTCTGTTTTAGAAATCCTGCTTGCAGACGGACTCCATCCAGGCCCTCCTCCTCCCTCTCACCACCTCCCTCCCCTCTCCTCCCCCTTCCAGAGTGTGGGAACTTCCCCCAACTCTAGGCCTCCAGGAGGCCAGACAGAGCCCAGAGGCCTGGGGGGTGGGCATGAGAGGCTGAGACCCAGGAGACCCTGGGGCCTTGGGGGGCCATGAGGGGGCGTGGGAAAGCCCAGGAGGACACGGAGCAGGACAGGAGGCCGCCCACGGAGCGGTGCACCCTGAGTCCTCCCCCGGGGCGGGGGGCTGGTCCTCCGAGCAGGGGTGGCCGGGCCCCGGGGCTGGAGCTGGGTGGGGGGCCACTCAGCACAGAGCTGCTGCCCCTGGGGAGGCGAGAGGTTGGCAGTCAGGCCCCATGGGGGTGGGGGGTAGTCCAGTGCCTGGGGCCGGAGACCCCCGGCCCGGGAGAGAGTGACAACCTGGGGTGGGGGTCCCACCAGCCCTGAGCCCTCCAGTGAGCACAGCTGAGTCGGACCCAGAGATGGGACCCTTGGCATCGACCTAGCCCTGGACGCGGGAGAAGGGTGGTCTTGGGACCTGCAGTTCCTAAGGACTTGCTTCCCAAGCCCTGCAGTCTGCATCGAGGCGTCCAGCCCCAAACACGCTGGACGAGGCGTGGCCAGTGGGGACCTTTAGGGGGTTGGGGGGATACACAGAGGGAGCGGCCGAGGATGCAGGCCCCTGGTGAGGGAAGAAGGCAGAAAGGGTCACAGACCCCGCTGGGGACCCCGCTGCAGCCCGAGGCGTGGTCCAGGGTGAGATGGAGCCACGGGGGCACCGTCAGCAGGCCTGCAGAGGGTCAGGGCAGGGCTGTGCTCTCTTTCCTGAGTCCCGGGAGGTGGGGGGCTCTGCTGGCCATGCCCGGCCTGGCCTCTGTCCAGCACCCACGCCGATGAGCCGCTGCCCCTTGGCGCTGATGGGCCTGCCAAGCCCGGCTGCCTGCCGGCGTCGAGCTGCGCCACCCACGGAGCGGGGCTGCCGCAGAGCCTGGACGCTCGGCCGCTGGACGGCCCTCGGCTCCGCTGCCCCAGGACACGGACATGCTCCTAAAACCGCTCTCACTGCAGCCGCCTTTCCTTCTGGGCCTGTGCTTAAAATAGCCCGGGTCGGGCCCCTCTTCGTGGTGAGAAGCCGTCTGCCGTGCAGGCAGAGGGCAGCCCGCGGAGAGGCCTTCTCCCGTGGCTCGCGGCCATAGCGCTCCTGAAAGGGCGTCTGGCTCGCCGGTCGCTCTCTCTGACGTGGACAGAGGGCTGCGTGGGGCCAGGCAGGGGCCGAGGCTGCTCCTCCTACACACTCTTTCAGCTCAGACCGGGGACGGATCCACACCCGGCCTGGCGCCCCGGCCAGGGGCTGGCGGGCCCTCACCTGCCATCGCGTCCTTGCTGCGGTTGGGGCTTCTCCGCTCTTTGCCAAGGTCCCTCGGGGGCTGAGGAAGACGCCCGGAGGCCCGTACCTCCTGGCCCAACCAGGACCATGTCTCTGTGGGGATGTCCCGGGGGGCCACCAAGCTGTGCCTCCTCTTTCGGGGAGGGCGCAGGTCTTCCCGTCGACCCTGGAGAAGCAGGCTGCCCAAGGGGCACCGCTGGGCTCCCCTCGTCCCGAGGTTCACCTTCCTGCACCTTGATGCCCCTCAGGCTACACCCAACCTGGGCAGCCCAGGAGGCTCTGCAGGGACAGTGGCCGGTGAGCTGGCCTCCTAGGGACAGTGTGATACCAGCCCCAGCTCTGCTGAGTGCCAAGGAGACTCCCCAGGCCTGGAGCTGAAGGACGCCTGAGGCCCAGTTTAAATTAAGCAGGTGCACCCCCGCCCCCGCTGGCAGGGCACCACAGGGCGCCTGTGAGGGTGGGATGAGGCCCAGCCAGCGGCTCTGTGCCACCAACCACACAGGCTGAGAATCCCTGCAGGGTGCCTGAGTGTCCACAGAGGGTTTCTCGCCCGCCAACCCCGGCTGGAGGCAGGCGGCTCTGCGGCCCCTCCCCGCCCGTCCACTTCCCTTTCCTTCCTGCCCTCCCCGTGGCCCCGGGCTGCCCACACCCAGGTCTTTCCAGGCCATCTCCGGGCCTCACCCCCGAGCCCCGAGGCTCAGCTGGCGGTGCTGGCAGCTGCCACAGACCCCGCAGGGCCCGCCTGCTGTCTCCCCTCACTCTGCCCCCCGGGCCGGTTCCCCGCCCTGGCTAACCTCGCTGCCTAGGGCCCCCTCCGGCGGGCAGAAAGCCCCGCCTGCCGGGAAGGAAGAGCCGCGGTGTAGACGCGGGGTGGACTGGGGCCCAGGAGGTCCTTTCTGCTGGTCTGGGGGGGGGGCCAGGCGCCAGTGAGCAGAGCCCCAAGCGCTGTGATGTCAGAGGATCCCTGGGAGTCCGCGGAGAGCGCAGCGTCCCTGGAACCCGGTTCACAGTGACGGAGAACCTCGAGGGTCCTTGCGGAAGGGGCCTGGCCTCAGGCACGTTGCTGCGGGGTGAGCCAGGACCTTGAGGGCAGGTCCCAGGGTCCGGACCTGGGTGCGCCCACGGCAGGTGCGGTTGGCCTCCTGGTCGAGGGGTCTGTAGGCAAGTGAAGCGCGGAAGGCGACTCTGGGAGCCTGACCTGTTGCCAGGCAAGGGAATGTGGGCTGCCCCAGGCAGGAAGCCGGCCCCGCGGGGAGCCCACCCCCAGAGCCGCTCGGCGGGGCCGCTGGGGCCTGGAGGGCCCCCAGGAGTGAGGCCGGGCTGCCGAGCCGGAGGATGCAGGGCGCAAACCTGGGCTGTGGGTGTGCCCCCGCTCAAACTTGGGGGCTAGAGAGACCTTATGGAGGGCCTTGGGGCCGGAGGGGACGCTCAGCCACCGTTTCCCTCTCTGCTGCGGCTCAGAGGCTGAGAGGCTGAACTGAGGCCTGCCTGCGGACCTCTGCCTGCGTCCAGCCCGCGGGCCGCCACGGGCGACGGCAACAGGGCCCTTCTCTCTGCCCACCCTTCTCGCCCCGGCTGCGGGGCCGCCCCCTCCTCTCTCCCTGCAGGTCGCCTTCTGCGCCCGGGCCTGAGGACTTCCTGGGGGACCTGAGCTGAGACCCCAGCCACACGCTCTGGGCTTTGGCACAAACGTGGCTCATCCTGTGAGCAGGTCCCCCACAACTCCGATTCCGTTCTCATGAAGGTTTCGTCTCTGCTCGCATGGATATTTCATTCCGAGCTTAGTTAACATCGCCCTTTGTCTCCGGACAGAGCGGATGGGCACAGAGAGGCTCCTCGATGGGCACCACTGCCCAGCCCTCCTGCCCCTGCTTTTGGTCACCAGGAGGAGCCTCACAATCACACTGTCACGCAGGCCAGCGGTTGGGGGCCTCGTCCCTGCTCCCCGGCGTGCGTGAAGCGCCCGATGTGTTGAGGGTCACCCCTGAGACACTGCCTGGGGTGGGGCCCTCCAAGGGGGTTGGGACAAGGCTGACCGTGGTGGGCACCTCGCTGGACGGTGCCTCCTGGTCTGGGTGCTGATGTCTGGAGCTGCCGGTGGGTGTCCGGGGCTCCAGCCCCGCCCAGTGACGTCTGCCGCCCGCGGTCCGTCTCTGCATCTGAGGCTCTGTCGGCCTGTCTCTGGGCTCCTGCCTTCCTCCCCGTCACGGGGAAGTTCGCAGAAGCTGCTCCGGTCCGTCTCGTCCTCCCGTCTGGGGATGAGGAGCCCCTGGACCCTGCACCCCTATGAGAGGCCAAACCCAGTCACTGGCACCAACAGAAGAGGACAGGGTCCCCCAGGGGAGGGAGCCAGAAGAGCCTGCGTCCTGCCGGCCTCGAGGGGCCACGTGGAGGGAGTAGGACTCTGTCCTACAAACCGAGAGCGCGCAGGGCGCCCGGGGACCACGGGGGGGGGGGGGCGCCCCCCCCCCCCCCCCCCGGGGGCACTGATGCAGTGGCTGTAGGGAGGGAGCCCTGAGTCCTGGCCTGCACTGCTTTTATAGGGAATTTAATCAGGTAAAAG